>SNQJ01S0080208.1:44351-59318 GCA_010110895.2 Picea sitchensis | reverse complement strand
CTGGATGGAAGCACCAACTTCCTATCATACAGGAAACCAACCTGTATAACAAAGAACAATAGTTCTCCCTTGCACCACCCTGCCACCCTGGTTTCTCTAGCTGCAACCAGATGGAAGCTACAACTCCCTGTGTTCAAGCACCCACTTGAACCTCTGAGGACAACAGTCCTCCTGAGCACCTCCCAACCACCCTGAAATATTAATTCTTTGTTACTCAAACTTATTATAGTGATATAATGTTCAACAATGGCTTACTCGACTCATCATTGTTCTGCTGCATTTCGTTACTCTGTCTACCTCATTGCCTTCCTACACACCTCACTTGTGCTGTTTGTTCTTTTGCCTTTTATGCTCTATGCGCCATACCCATTCACTGCATAGATCCTCTTCTGTTCAATTCAACTGCTGCACTCTCCTTCTTCTTCACACATGAATCACCTTCACCAGCTACAACCATAGCAAACTCCAACAGCAACAACAACCCCATCTCTTCTCTGTACCGTGTTTATATAGCTTTTGTGCCTCTTGTGCATGTAATATTTTCCATTCCTATGCATGCTCATACAGTGCCAATATCCTCCACCTCTCGAGTGCTCTGTGTGATCATCATCGTAACTCTTTAGTTTCTCTGGCCATTTTTTCCCACGCGTTCAGCATCACTAGATGTTATGTTGATATTCCTCAGCCTCTCTCGCAGTTGAGACTCTTCGTCTTTTCTTTGACAGTCGATCTCACCTTCTCTGTTTTAGTTACATGCTTCCACACTGTATTCCGTCTTTACCGAGGAAGATAACATTCCCATGGAACAAATCAATTTAGATGATGGCATGTGGCACATGCACTTTGATGGTTCATGCTCAAATGAGGGTAACGAAGCTAGCATTATCTTGATTTATACTATAGGAAAACCCATAAATTTTCTTACCGGTTGGGGTTCGCTTGCACCAATAATGTCACTGAATTCAAAGCCTTGTTATTAGGCATTGAAAACGCTTATAATCTTGGATATGGTCACCTATCAGTTTTCGGGGATTCCGAGCTTGTTGTGAATCTTGTGTGTAAAATTTACTCTCCTAGAAACAATTTAATGAAACGATACACCCAAATTGTTTGGGCGCTTATCTCAAACCTTTTATCTTTCAACATCACCCATGTTAAAAGGGAGTTAAATTCAATGGCCAATCAGTTAGCAGTTTTTGCAACCTCCCCTAATCGACAACTTATTCAACACATACCTGATTGTACATTTCAATCCCTATATCTTCCACATATTCTCGACAATATAGAATCTTGGCGGGTCTTCCCTAATGATGAGAGAATTTGTGCTTTTATTCAAAATGAACCTTTTAAACCTAAGGAAATTATATCGATATAAGATAACAAGATTCCTAAAGGCTTGAATCCTCTAGAGAGTTCATTTTCTTCGAGTGATGTAGGAAACAAGGGGGAAAAAAAGAAGAAGAGTAAAAAATAAAGGTGGGTGAAACCATATCCTTGAACATTGGGGCACCTGAGACTTCAAAGAACGTCAAAATAGGTTTCATATGTTCATACGAAGAGAAGGAGAAGTCTGCCAAGTTGCTTGGTGAATTTCAAGATTTTTTTTCTTGGTCTTATGAGGATCTTCGTGGTTTTGATCCTGGCCTTATACAACATGCCATTCCCATTTAGGAAGGCATAAAACTAGTTAGGAAAAAAAAATACCTATCAACCCTGCACTAGAAGCAACTATTCAAAAGGAGTTGGAAAAACTTTTGAAGGCTAGAATCATCTTTCCAATCAAATATTCTAAATGGGTCTCAAATCTAGTTCCCGTTTGGAAAACAACTAGTCAGATTAGATTGTGCATTGATTTTCATGCATTAAATCGAGCTAGTATAAAGGATCACTTCCCTCTCCCCAACATGGAAATGATTTTATAAAGGTTACAATCAAATCAAGGTAAAAAGGGAATATAAAGATAAAACCACTTTTATTACTCGTTGGGGAACCTTTTCTTATGAACGTATCCCTTTTGGTTTATCTAATGCAGGTGCCACCTTTAAAATAGATATGCAATTAGATTTTAACAATTTGATCGGTATGATCATTCAGATCTACCTTGATGATTTAACAATATACTCTAAAATTCGATCGGATCATTTTGGTCATTTGAGAAAATTTCTCATGCGATGTAGGAAATTTGGCATTTCTCTAAATCCTTCCAAGTCCATTTTTGGTGTTACCGAGGGAAAACTCCTGGGACATGTCGTCTCCAATTCAGGCATAAGCATTGATCCTGAAAGGATTGTTTCTATCCTTAATCTTCCTACTCCTACCTCCAAGAAAGAGGTTCAAGATTTTATGGGGGTTATTAACTTTGCCCATAGTTTTGTCCCAGATTTTGTGGTGATGGTCAAGCCAATCCATAATCTACTTAAGCAAGATCATTATTTTTCTTGGACAAATGATGTCAAAAATTATTTTGAAGGGATTAAGAAAGAAATCAGTTCCACGCCGGTTTTGGCGAAGCCGGATTTTGAGAAGGAATTCAGGATATATACGAATGCCACTGAGGAGGCAATTTTTGTTGTCCTTATGCAAAATGATGACCAAGGAAATAAAAAAATTGTGGCTTGCATGAGTCAAAGTTTGTCTGATGATGAATTTAAATACTCTTTTATTGAGAAACATGCTTTCCATCTTGTTAAAGCTATTGAAAAGTTTCTCCACTACATTTTAGGTAAGCATATGTTGCTAAAAGTCCCTTTACCTCCTATCAATTTTTTTCTCTCACTGACTTATCTTTCAGGGAAGCTTGCACATTGGCTTGCCAAAATCCAGGAGCATGATTTAAACATCATGACTTCCACCATGATTAAGGGACATGACCTAGCCCTTCACTTGGCTCAGCATGCTGAGAATGGAGAAGAATTTGATGAAGAGGATAATTCCCTTTCAGCTCTCTTTTACATTGACGATCAAATCCTCCCTTTGTTTGAACATCCTTGGTACATGAATTTGGTTTATTATTTACAGAACCAAAGATGTCCAGATAACTTAGACACTCACCAAAGGAGAAGACTCTGTCTTGAATCTGCAAGATATATCATTATAGGAGACTTCTTATTTCGAAGATCAATTGATGGTGTGTTTCTTCATTGTGTGAATATTGAAGATGCACATAAATTGTTACAAGAAGCTCACGGTTCTTCAAGCTCTATCATTCATGTAGGAGGTCATTTTTCTGCAAAAACCATTGCTTTCAAGATTATTAGAAAATGATATTATTGGCCTTTGATCTTTCGTGACTATTATGTTTTTTCGAGGTCTTGTGACAAGTGCCAAAAATTTGTTGGGAAAGATTGTCTTTCATCCATGCCATTACAACCCATCCTACCAGATTTTCCTTTTTCAAAGTGGGGATTGGATTTTATTGGTCCTATTAACCCTCCTTTTTCAACTAGGCAAGTTTTTGTTTTGATAGCCACAAACTATTTTACAAAATGGGTTGAATATGTCCCACTTAAACATTCCACAGATGATCAGGTGATTTCTTTCCTTCAAAATAATATTTTTTTCCAGATTTGGTCTTCCATTGGAAATTATTACAAACAATGGTCCTGCTTTCATTTCTACTAAGCTGACTCAGTTTTTAGCCAAGTTGGGGGTTAATCATTTCACCTCATCAACTTATTATCCCCAAGGAAATGGGAAAGCCAAGTCCACCAACAAAAATTTGGTAATAATCATCAAAAGGCTCATCGAATATAGGCCTCGTCAGTGGCACACTCTCCTCACTTATGCCCTCTGGATAGATCAAACTACCGCTAAAATAAACATTGGTTATACTCCTTTTCAACTAGTTTATGGTCAAGAAGCCCTCTTGCCAACATAGCTGAAGCTTTCTTCCTTAAGGTTGATGCTACAAATCAAAGAAATAAATTATTTAGATGTTTCACAAAGGGTAAATGCAGTACTACTAGCTTTGGAAGAACAAAGGATGTTTGATTTGGATAATATTAAAAGGATACAACAAACCGTTAAGAAATATTTCAACAAGAGTGTCAAAACTATCAAGTTTAAGGTCAATGAAAAAGTTTTTCTATGGGATTCAACTCATGCTGATAGGGGAAGACATTGAAAATTTCAGCAATTATGGTTGGGTCCTTTCAAAATCGCTTTTGTCTTAGGTACAAATTCTTACATTCTAAAAGATTTGCAGGAGCGATTGTTTTCCTATAGCACTAACGGTTCTCACTTAAATCATTATGTGTAACCAACTTGAAAAGATCTAACGCTGTCTGGATTTCCTATATTTTAATAGTCTAGCTCTATTTTCAGGTTTTCGTTCTTTTTTCAGCTTACAATAGTTGTTTTATGTTTGAGCATTTCCTATTGCTTTTACTTTTATGTCACTTTATTTCTGCTATTTTAATCTTTTTGCAATTTTTTCTGTTGGACTTTGTATTTGGTCATCTTTTAGTTTTAGTAGAGAATAAGATGTTGGATAATATTTTCCATAGTGACACTCCTGCAAAGCATTGTTAGTCAATAATAATCAAGCTTACACAACTGTTATTATGTATTCCCTGAAGGGACCTTGAAATTGTTATATATTTCCACTGTTGTCTTATAAATAATTGGTTATCTCCCGCTTCTTCTCGCCATTTCTTCATCCATTGATATTTTAAGAGAAAATATGGAAATTTTCCTCCTTAAAAGTTAAAGAGTAGATTCTAGTCTATGGATTATGCATATAGTGGTAAAACCCCTCATACTTAACATTTTTCATGAGTTATTCCCAAATTCCCAGCCATCTTTCCATTAAATCTGCTCACTTCCCCCTATTGCATAATCTTCCTGGTTATATTTTCTTGACCTGCTTCTCTTGGTTTGTGAAACCATGAGTTCTGAGTTCTAAATTTGTTGAATTTTTTTTTTTCTCGTGGAGTCACTTGTTTGTTGAAGATTAAATTCGCAAAGTGTTGCTAAAGCCTATTATTATAAAAGCTAAATAATACTAGTAGGTGGGACCCCCTCGTAGATTGGAATTTAAGTCTGGTGTTTATTGGATGTTATGTTACTATTCGTCACTATTTTCATGGTTGACGATATTTTTATTTATTGGATAATGGACCAGGCGTATTATACATGGCTCCCTTGTTATTCCAAGCGCAAGTTTATACCGAACTTTTTCATGGTTATCATTGCTAACTGTTCTTGGATATATTACTTGTGACACCTGCAACAGACACATGTTAGTAACAACAAATGAAAATAAATTAAAAGAAGAAATTGTCCTATACTAACACAATATACTATATACATTGAAAATATTGTGGCAAATCCTAGCCAACATAGGATAGCCTTATGAGTTATCGAGGTTGTATATAGCATAGTTGGCATGCATTTCTGTATAGTGGAGATGGTAATATGTGGTACGGGTGGTGCTCTTGGGAATTAAAGATTGTTGGTCCAAAGTAGACGATTTGTTTGATTCGTAGTTGGCACGTGCTAAGAATTGAATGAACTTGAGGTAGGTAAGTGATGTTCATTTACTGCACATCACATTTACCCCTACCGTTGAATGCCACCCTCGTAAGGTTATTATCCAAACATCACTGCTATGGTTATGCTCTGATTTCTCAGTGAGGAGGAACTGCCCTACTAACTCACGTTTTAAGACGTTCAATTACAAGTATTTTTTTTTTTTTGGCCCTTCATGAGTCTACTTTGGTTATGAAATGGATGTTGGCTCAGGTGTGTTAGTTTGTGATTTCCTTAAGTATTGTGACTGTGTAAACTGGTGATTGTGAATGAAAACGTTGATGATTCTCTTTGAAATGATGTTGAAGTTATAGCATTACTAGTTATCCTGGGGCGTTAGCAGTCACAAGAGATCTCTGATTACCCTTGTTGGTTTACTTAGATGATTCTTGTTGGTCTCGGTGGGCTATCTTCATGCTTTCATATTGATGTATTTGGTTTGTGGGATTTTATGGGGTTTAATGATGGAAGCGTTCCTGTCACCACGCATTGTGCATCTAGGCATTTGGTTGTTTTCAGCACCAAAGGTCACAAAATGGGTTTTCCATGTTCTTACTTGAAACTATCTTCAAATCTGTGTGATGGTTGTTTGATCACAAAGCACGAGGGTTATACCCTCATGCGTTAAATAACATTGCCACACCAAGTTAGAGCGTCAACTCTTGTTGTAGCCCCTGTCATGGATTTGTTACCTTTGTTGGCTCTCTCTATGTTGGCTACAGGACAAACCTTGGCCCTCTAGTTGGAATATTGATTAAGAAGACCAGCTTGGCCTGTTGGTTTTATGACTTGGTTATGGATAGATGGTTGTATAATTTTTTACTATTTTGAGCACAGGCTCGCCCAGCTGGTCGTGTGACAGTCATGTTGTTTGGTATATAGTCATTGACTCTGTTATAACAGTGGTAAACCCTACATTACCAATCACACTTTCAATGTATACAGTCACCCTCCTTATGTTAATAACTCAGTATAGTTTAAAGAAGAGGGCTTCTACCCCAATTCGAATCGATGCGTGGGTAGGCATTGTTGTCACGACTTGTTAGGTCAATTGATTTGACGATAGTGGAAAATTGGTTGTTTGGTACATAGTCACTGGTATTTTTGCACTAATGATTGTTGGATGTTTAGCTGGCATTGGTTACAAATGTTGGGCATTCCTCATGCATGTCGTGTTGTGTGTATGGTGTTTTTTCATGGTAACTGGGTTTTTCTTTGGGGCTGAATGATTATGGAACCACATGACTGTAGGAACTATATCCACTGTATCTTTATGGTTTTTCGATTGTGTAAGCCTGAGTTTGCACAACATAATTGATCACAATTGGACTAAATTGAGGTAATACCATGTTAGATTGATGACTCGACACAATGAATTGAGTTATTACGGTGACTATGTGTTTGGTTTTGTAAAATGGAGATGTGCATCGTGGTGTTTTGGTGGCTACACACTGTGTATAGTTTGAATATCTTGGGTTTCACAGAGTTTTAAACATGTTTATTTTTTGCAATCGATCATTTGTTATGAAATGCATGTTGTCAAGACTTCGTCATGTTGGATGGTTGGACCATTTTTTTAAGCCACATTGAGTTGTTTTTTTTTTACAATGGCATAATTACATTGCCTGGGCGAATTACCCTATGATGGCACTATATTGGATGTTTGATTTTGGACAGTGAACTAGTTAAATACATAGTAATTATTATTTGGTCACAATGATTATTGGTTGGTGCATCTATTTTTATATAATGTTTTGTGGATCACTTAATTAATTTCATGAACAATAATCATTCTTCTTCCCTTCCATTATTTCATTTTTCGCTAATTACAAACCCTGTCACCTCCCATATTCATTTTTCCACTCCCTGTTCTGATATTGATTACATTCAAGAGAATTTCGGTGTTCAAATAGTTGAGAGTGGCAGTGTCTTGCGTGGATTACAATAATATTTTATTGGTTTGCTTTGCAGTTGATTGTTGTTGTCAATGAGAAGTAACCATGTTCTTTTCCCCTCATTATATCATGTTTCGCTCAATACAAACCCATCGCATATCCCAGAACCCTTCTCATCCCCTACCCATTGATTAACAGTAAAACAATGTGTATGGATTGGATTGCATGAGTTTGATGCATTGTTGAGCCAAAATACATTTCATATCTTAAAAGAGCTATCATGTATGGTTAATTAAAATATTATTTGCTAATCAATCACACATGAAGGGATGAGTTATTCAATAAAAGGCTAAAAACATAGGCCTAATACACCTCTGTCAAAGAGAAAAACTAAAAGATGATAGCCTCAACAAAGGAAAGATGGCCTCACAATTGGAAAATATGGCTTTTGAGGTTATTTTTATGTATTATTGGTGATAGTTGACTTCGGGAATGTTTGGATAACATGTTTTATTTTGGATATATGAGTATTATTTTTGAAATAATTTCAAATTTCATGAGCTTAAATTGACAAAAGTGAATATGTTGATGGGAGACACAAGGAGGTGTGTTTTTCTTAACTAATGGTTATGTTATGATTATCATGATTGTTATGAACTAAAGGGAGTCACAAGGGGTCCCACCTACTAGTTATTATTTATTTATGACCCTTATTATAATTATTTCTCTCCCCCCTAACTAAAGTTAGTTGAGTCTTTTAATTAACTTAACTAATGAGTTGTTTCAACTACTTCAACCAATTCTAATTTGTTAAAAGAAAAAGGAAAGGGAGAAACAAGGGAGGATAGAAGCAAAAGCATACTAAGGTTTTCTGTTTGAGTTTATGTTGAGATAGTTCAGTCTTCATTCATTCATATATTCATCACAAGCCTCATTCTCTTTTATGATAGCAGGGTCTTATTGTAGACAACAATATTCAGGGCTGAATCAAATCATTCAGACACTTGTTTCTCAGAGGTGTTGATCTATGTTTGATAGTTTGTGTAGAATTGTTTGTTTGTGAATTAGTTTTCATGACTGATAAAGGCTATTGTGCAGAGTTGAGTGGGCAACAATCTGTGGCAAGATGATCCAACTTTTATATTTCAGTTTTGGTTTTCTGTCAGATGTCCTTTCGTATGTTCCATCGAGGATGTCTAAGTTTGACTTTGGTCCAAGATTTCTGTATGAGATTTTGTAAAGAAAAGGACTCTTTGGTGAATTGGAAAGAAATAAAGGATTGCTTTATGTCTCATATGACTTGATTATCATCTTGGTGTCTTTACTTTTGTTCTTATATTTATTTCAATAACTGTTATATTCATAAAATTACATAAAAAGTGAATTTCCAACAAGCTTTTTGTTGATAAAAGACTAGCCTAAGCACTCATAATTAATACCTGTGAGTTAGGACGTTATTTTTGTTGGCTGTAAACATAGGGTGATATTCTCGTCTACTTTGATTTATCCAAGTAAATTCTGAAAATGCTTGAGTAAGATCATTTAATATCTTTTCCTCAACAATAGGATCACGATTGCTTCCATCCCCAGATCGAATAGACCTGTCAACAACTTCTGAAGCCATATGGCTTCACAACTAGTGGAACATGCAACAATGTATTCTACTTCTATCATGCTGAGAGAAATGCTTGATTGCTTCCTACTCTGCCATGAGATCATGGCCGAACCTAGACTGAAACAACATCCTGAAGTGCTCTTTCTGTCAGAGACACTTCCAACCCAATCTGAATTAGTATAACCACTTAGTTTGAAGTCACGATCTCCATTATAACTGAGACCAAAATCTAATGTACCTTTAAGGTACCTCATCACATGTTTTGCAACAACCAGGTGAACGTGCCTGGGCTCTACTAGAAACTGACTCAAGGTGTTCACAACAAAACATATATTTGGCCTGGTGTTTGTCAGATACATCGATGACCCAATGATTTGTCTGTACAATGCATCATCAATCAATTTTGACAAAGTGTCAACTAGGAGCTTCAACTTTGTTTCCATGGGTGTATTCATGGGCTTCCACTCCAACATATCAAATCTATTCAGTATTCCAATTGCATACTTCCCTTGGTTAAGGAAGATCTTCTTTGGTCTCTGCTAGACCTCAAGACCTAAGAAATAGTGCATTAGGCTAAGGTCTTTTATCTCAAATTCTACAACGAGCTTCTTCTTACAATCAGTGATGATATTTTCTTCTCCAGTTAAGACTAAGTCATCCACATACAAAAACAATATAACAGGCTCATCATTCATAACCTTGAAGTAAAGGTTAGAGTCAAATTTACTCTTGGTAAAGCCCAAGTTCGTCAGGAAATTGTCAATCCTTCCATACCAAGTTCTAGGAGCTTACTTCAATCCGTACAGAGCCTTCTTCAACTTTCAGACACGAGTCTTCATGTCTTCAACTTCAAACCGTTGAGGTTGTTCTATATACAGTTCTTCTTCAATGACACCATTCAAGAAGGTTGTTTTCATGTCCATCTGGTGTAACTTCCACTTCATCTTAGCTGCAAGGGCTATGATGGTTCTGATTGAAGTGTATCTGGCTACATGAGCAAACGTCTCTTCATAATCAATGTCTTCATTTTGAGAAAATCCATGAGCAACAAACTTTGTTTATATTTCTCAATACTTCCATCAACAACATGTTTTATTTTGAAAATCCATTTGGAAGACACCACATCCTTGCTCTTCGGTCTGGGAACTATTTCCCATACATCATTTTTTATGATGGATTTGTATTCTTCTATCATGGCATCTGCCCATTCTTTATTTTGAATGGCTTCTTCAAAGCAAGTGGGTCCATCTCTAAGAGATCACACATCAAATCCATATAACTGGAGAATGGTTTGGGTTTATTCATGTGTCTCATGGATCCTTTGGGGGCACCATACTTCTCTCCATCTTGAACAAGTTCCCTTGCCCAGGTTGGCTTTCTCTTGTAGGATATCGTCATCTAGGGAGGTTCTTGAGATTATATTATGTCATGATCTTCTAGAATCTCATCAACGGGAAAAGATATGACTTCCCTCACTGGTTTTGCAACTCTGGGAGCCACAGGTTCTTCTTTATATACTTCTTCAAGCTGGCATATTCTCGATTTCTTGAGTGTTGAATCTTCATCAAAGGTTACATCCATGTTGATATCAATATGATGGTAACGTGGTATATAAAATCTGAAGACCTTGGAGACCTCATAGTATCGAAAAAATATTCCCTTCTTTCCTGAAGGTTCCAGCTTGGTTCTCTTCTCTTTTGGAATGTGTACAAATACTAGGCAGCCAAATATTTTGAGATGTCTTACTTTCAGCTTCTTTCCAAAGAACATCTCTTCAAGGGTATTGAACCCAAGTGCACTATGGGACAATCTGTTTTGTACATATATGTTGTTTTTGTTTCTTCTTCCCATAAGTGCATTGGAAGATCTTGATCATGGATCATAGTCTTCACTCCTTCCATTATAGTTCTATTTATTCTTTCTGCTACACCATTTTGTTGAGGATTGTAGGGAGTGGTGAGATTCCTCTTGATCCCGACATATTTGAAAAATTTTGCAAACTCTTTTGAGGTGTATTCTCCTCCATTATCTGACCTGCGTATCTTGATCTTTCTTTCAGAAAGATTCTCTATCAAGGCTTTGAATTCCTTGAATTTACTGAACAATTCACCTTTTGATTTCAAAAAGTAAACCCAGATTTTACGAGAATAGTCATCAATAAAAGATACATAGTATACATACCCAATGATGGAGGTTGATGGCATTGGGATACATACATCTGAGTGAATAAGCTCTAGGACTCCTTTTTCTTTACTGTCTCTCTTTGGGAAAGGGTTCTTGATGTTCTTTCCTTGTGCACATCCATTGCATAGTCCTTCATGGTCAACCTTTAATTCTGGTAGACTTGTGACTACCTTGCTTACATATGGTAATTATTTGTAGTTGATGTGAGCCAATGTTCTATGCCAAAGTTCACATGGATTCTCAATGGAATGCATCAAGGCTTCTTCTGAGTGACCCTTTAGCTTATACAAGCCACCTTCTTCTTTTCCAATAACAATTGTTTCTTCCATGGTTTTTCCTTTGGCCCACATAAGAAATTCTCCATCTATGAAGGAAACTCTGAAGCCTTTCTTTTCTAAAGCTGAGATGGAGAGTAAGTTCTTTGTCAAACCTGGTACACATAATAAATCCTTCATCTTCATTGGGGTCCCTGAATCAATCTTGTAGTTTGATTCTCCTACTCTCTTGATTCTCCAAGTGCAACTTTTCGGGGAAACTTCTTTTATATAAGTCAAGAGAGAATGTCTCTTTGACCTATCATGTGCTTGGAAGCACCAATGTCTATGATCCAAGTGTCCTCACCAGGTGACACTGATCCTGAGAGGGCAGAGATTAATACATAGTCTTCAATCTGTTCTTTTATCATCTTTGTGGGTGGTTCTTCATCTTTAACTGCATGGGCATGGTGCCTCTTGTTTATCTTCTTGTATTCTTCTCATCTGGCTAGAAAATTCTTAGCAATATGTCCCATCTTTTCACAATGGTAACATTGGTAGGATGAGAAATCTTTTTTCTCTTTTTGGACCTTTATGAAACTTCTAGAATCTCCTTGGAGGATGAGATTCTTTATGTATGAATTTTTTTTGGGGGTGAGACTCCTTATGAGTTTCTTTCTAGAAGAAAGACTTCTTTATTCCTCCTTTAGTATGAGTAGCTAGGGATTGATCTTCATCTCTTGATAGCAATGCTTCTCGGTTAGCTACTCTTGATTCTTCTTGAACACATTCTTCCCAAAGACTATCAAATTGTAGTTTCTCCTTTCTGGCACAAATAGTTTGGATGAATGCATCCCAAGGTCTTGTGAGGCCATTAAGGGTTGTCATTATAAGTTCGTCTTCATCTATAGTATCTTCAATTGCTTCATCTATAGTATCTTCAATTCATTCTATCTGCTTCCAATACAATGCCAAGACAATAAACCAAACACTAGGGAATATCCTCCACTAAGCAATGTGCCTCTCTCTCTTCCTTCTTCCGGCAACTAGCAATGACAAATTCCTTCAATACTTGTGCACTAGATGAGTGATTTGAGTGAACAAATGAGGCGTTGGATTCCCTTATTTATGCAAAGTGGTAGGTGCTGAAAAGGTGTCTCTTCACTGGGAAGGTCGACTTGTATTTTTGAGTGGTTAAAACCACTTTAATTTCCCTAGGGGTCGACTTCTCAATTTGCATAATATATTTAGGGTTTGACCAATCCACAAAAGGGGATTTGGTCAATTACAATTCCTGACATGATCAATCATAAAAGGGGATTGATCTAATGAATACTAAATCAATAATAAATAGAATAATCTTTGCAGTTACATTATTTCAACATCAAGCAACAAAGTATTGAAAATGGAAAAGAACACGCAAACTCACGAGTGAAAGAAAATTCCAACACAAGAAGCCTTTTCAACATGCAAAGAGACCATATGAACAGAAGCCTCATGTACCCATGGTTGGCAACAACTATGTAGATTATCCATCATCTAGTCATTATTGCAAGGCATGTAGGCTTCCAGATAACAATAAAGGATGTGTTGTGCTTGCACGAACAACATATATATATTCTCCTGATCAATCAAACGAAACCTATAAGAATCATGGAGACACACTGAACATGTTCTCTTTAGTAGAATAAACTGACAATCGTCAAGTATTGTAAGTTTCAAATGGTAGGGGGTAAGTTCCAAATGTTTCATTCATTTAGATTCAAAAAAATTCAATGGATGTGGGGCCAACATGCAATCTACCAGCATGACATTTCCCAAAAGTTAGATGGATTTAATGCATGTCAAGGAAGTTGAATAAAAAACCACATGCATGATAGCAGAAATCACCAAAATGTATGCACAAAAGGGTAAATCTTCAACTGGACCATCAACAAAGGACACTCTATCCATGATTGCTATGATCCATCATTAACCTATGAAATTATGTTTGGAGGGTGATATTGTGAAGCTCAAGATTCTGGTCCCTCTCAAAGACTTGATCTGCATTACTGGTTAGAAGAAAGTAGTAAACCGATTTGTGGGTTCAATTGATTTAACTAATCTTTCCGACCATCACCCACAAGTTTTCCTTAGTATGGGTAAGGCAAACAATGACCCTGCTCCTTTCTATATCTCATTATTGGTTAATGGTTTAGTATTTCATAGTTTCATGTTGTATTTAGGATCTTCCACTAACATGATGACCCTCAAGATTATGCATGAATTAGGATTGAATATATATAATACCTACAAAAACATGCAGGCAATGGATTTGAGGGAAATATAGGTCTGTGGGGTAATCAAAGCCCTCGAAGTTCATTTGTAGATGTTCCTAGTAAGAGTCCTAACTATGGATGTGTTGGTAATACATTTTCCCGTGAAGTAGGGCATGCTTCTATTGTGGAAGTGGGAATTTGATGTCGATATCAACATCTAGATGGATTGGTCTTATGCAAACATTCTGATCAATCTAAGGCATAAGGTGAGGCTATTTTGGGAACATAAGACCTTGCACCACATTGAGGATCCGCAATAGTTGGACAATGAACCGCTATATCCCCAAGTAATTGATCCTGAGTTGGGAACCTATGTGGTGATGGATGAATAAGAGAAACTTTTTACATTGTCACCCAATAGATTAAATGGTGGATTATGGACCATGCAGTTTTATGGTGCGTGGTCCATATTTGGAGCAGGAGCAAATGTTGTTCTCTTAACTCCTGCAAGTATGGTTTTCCCTTATTATTTTCATTTAGAATCATGGCAGAGTATGAAAATTTGTTGCTAGGACTTGATCAAACAAGAAAAATGGAAATCAAAGAAACAAAGTTTGAAGGGGATTAAGAACTTGTTATCAACCGGGTGAAGAATCAATTCAAAAGAAAGAATCCCTGATTAAAAATATATAGGGATGCAGTATGGGGTAGATAAATTATTTTAACACTTTTAATATCATTGTTGTTCCATGTATATTCAACAAGTTAGCATATTCCATGGCGTCAACAACTATAGTTTTCCAGCCCTATGAACCCAACCCCTATACCAAATACATGGTTGAGATAATGTTTTGACCCTCTATTCCTGACAATATTGCCTCTTGGAAAATATTTGAAGATGAACAACATATTTGTAGTTTTCTTAATTGCATTAACAAGTTCTCTGGTCAGGTAGTTAAAGATGTACAAGATTGTGAGGATGTTTTATTGGTCCTACTGAGGAGTAATAAGATTCCTAGAGTTCTAGTCCCTTTCGAGAAGATTTTGATAGATTTGATGCATTTGATGGCACTAATAAACCTTGTTCAAATCAATAGGTGATAGAGGTGAATGTTGGATTGAAAGAGTCACCTAGGCTCATCAAGATTGGATGAAATTTTACTCTGAAATAAATAAAGAAGATAGAGGCCTTGGTGCGAGAGTACATAGATTTTTTTGCATGGTTAAATAAT
>SNQJ01S0080207.1:11103-46834 GCA_010110895.2 Picea sitchensis | reverse complement strand
CATCCCTATTGTAGGTCATTTGGATGTGTTGTGGGACTCCAACAAGCTTCACCATCTAGGGTATAGACCCCTGAAGGAGTCCATTGTGGTGATTATGGGTGAGTTGGTGTGGGAATTGGGTGTACAGGGTGACAGAACCTCAAGACAAATGAAGAATAGGGTGAACAGACTTCTCAACGATTAATCCAAGCACAATAACTACTTAAGCATATTGCCTCACACTTGGAGTTACAAACTCAATATTATGAATCCATTCATCTTGAATTCATGGTCAGAGAAGGACAATGATTTATTGCACTCTGGGTATGAAGATGAAAACATATTGAACGAGGCCTATCAAGAGATTTATTTCCTTTTCAATTGTGCAATCAGACAACATGATTATGTTTCCTATTTTAGTTTTGTAGGCACTATATTGGATCTGAAACTACTAAGTGGTTCCTCATCCTCATATTTGAAGGTGGTAAGTATTTAGTCTCAGGAGGGATCAATAAATGGACAAAGACATGTAAATGAATCATAAATATGTTGGAGGCCATCATCCTAAACCTAGATGGAAAAACTAAACTCAACAAATTATGGAAATGGGGGATTGTGCACTAGTAGGTCATTTTCCTAGAAAGAGAATGAGTAGTGGGGAGCTGAAGAATTGGACCAAGCTCAATTTTGATCCAGTGGTGGGGGCCTCTCCATGCACCTTAATTTTGGTGAAAGGATGGTTGGTTTGGGTTTTTAGGATGATCAAAGAAGTATAAAAAATATTGCACGAGCACGAGAACTGGGGATCTCAATGCTTATTCTTGAATAAATGGCATATAGAGTTTGATGCTTAGTTGACTAGTATGGACAGTATTTCGGTATGGGTTCATATCCTAAGACTTCCATTGATTTTTTGGTCTAAGGAGGTGTTTGAAAAAATTGGTAAAACTTTAGGTACCTTTTACAAATAAACCTTATCCTTCCAAGAGACTAGGTATTATGGCATGCTTGAATCTTGGTTGGGTTGGAGGTGAGCAAAGGTCTGACAGAGTCAATGGATATTAGAGGGGAGTTGATACTTTCGATCGTAATAAGGACTACAAAGGGTTACCTTTCATATGTGTACAATTCCATTGTTAAGGGAAACTTGTTATAGATTGCAATTATACAAGTATGCAGAAGAACTGAGCACCATGGAAGCATTTGTGACGCCTAGAGGCATTGGAACTAGAACCAGCTGAAACTACAAGTAGGAAAGAATATGTATGGGTTAAATCTACCTTATATGGCCTTCAAACAAGAATGATGACAAAAGATGCTCATAACATAGACACTAGATAGTTCAAAGAACCTAACCAAGGCATGTTCAGAAATAACAAGGACATCAAGAAAATTTTGGGTAAGACTCATCAATCTCACTCTATGAATTAATATTTCCTCAAAAAAAAATGTTTTTGGTACATAGCGAAATGAGGGTGGATCCAAATAATTATAATCCATAAGGGATTTCCTACTCATTTTATTCAATATAAAAAACTTCAACCCACCACCTCTCATACATATTCTTGGAATTATAAAGGGTGTGGATGCTAGACAAGCTCCAAAAGGTTTCACTGCAAACCCTAATATGGACTACTCTCTAGATGGAAAGGGCACATGAGAATCCAATCCCTTGGAACCACTAAAGTACAATTTAATACCTAGAAGTAAAGGCATGCTTGATTTTCTAGGGAAGGTGGGGGGAGTTTAGGATTTTCTGAAGAGAAAATACCAAAATCCGATCAAAGGGGAAGGAAACATTTCATCGATATGGCCCAAAAAAAAACATCCTTGGAAGTCAAGAGTGGGAAACAACTATCCTTAATTGAGGCTCTTAAAGAAAATTCCCTTTTTGAGTGTTCCAAATTATTTTTTTGACCCTCAATTTTATAGTGATGACCAATGAATTTGGTTGTAAAGAGATTAGTTCAAAATATCAAACCTTCTATTATTATATGTAAAGAGACAATGACATATGGGGATAAAATCACTCAATAAATCTCTAGACTTATTAGGAATTAAGACTTATATTTTATTGATGTCATTTGGATATTGAGTGGGAATGTGATTGGATGGAATAAATGCTCCTTCACTCTCACAAATTCTTGGGCCTTTCTTATAAGACTGGGAACCTTCTTTTTCTCTTTGGACTTGAGGAAAGATACCATAGTGTTGAATGTTTATGGCCCTTATATGGATAGGATGGACTACTGGGATATGTTTTTCAAAATTGACTAGTTGAGATTAGGGGGGACTTGAATTTCACCTTAGGAGCAATAGAGTTTTGGGGCCTCGTTTCTCAAATAGACCCTCTCTCTATATATTTTATTAGAAAAATGGAAGATACTAGACTTTTTTATATTGAACCATCCAATATATCTCCCACTTGGAGTAACAAGAGAGTTGGGGAAGCTATAATTGCTAAGAGACTTGATGGGTTTTTAATTTTTGAAGACTTTATAGATGAAGTCATTAGGATCAAACAATGGGTAACTATTGAATGGGACTCCGACCATAATCATGCGGTGTTAGAAGTGACTCTTGCAATATAGAAGCATGGAAATTCCTTTAAACTAAATCTAGAGTGAATGAATATGGAGTATTTTGTGGGGAAAATGAAAGTAATTTGGAAACCTTTTAATGGTGATTTAAGCGAATCTACTCCACTTCAATTCTAGTAAAATTTAAAATACACCAAAAAGGTAGTTGTTAATTGGGTAAGGGACAAAAAGTTAAAAGGTGATAGGGTTCTTATAGAAGTAGAGGAAGACTTGGAGGTTTTCTACAATAGGGAAGGTTTTGGATTTATGAATGAGGAACAAAAAAATGAAGTAAAGGTACTAGAATATAAAAAGAGGCACATTATTTTGGGAAAAGAAAAATAATGGAGACTCAAGAGTGGGGATTTAGGATTTCTTACTAAGGAAACCCTAGCTTAGGGGGGAATCCCTAAAGGTCAATATAATCTTGAATCACTATGAATGGAGTGGGAGTGCAATTTAGCTTAAATTGATTAGCACAATCAACCTAGGAAACCAATTGCATACTTCAAAGATAGTATCCTAGAGAAATTTCATTACCATTAATTTACCATGTCAAAGAAAAATACCATGAAAGACTAATCATTCAAGATAAGTGTTGGAAATGATTGTGATGTAACACGTCTCAAAAAAACGTGTTTTGTCCTATTTGCTTAAAGATTTATCAAGTTTTGCCAAGTGTTGAAACAAATATGACCTTTTGATCCTCCTAAACATTGTTTGAATTCAAGATTTGCATCGTCAAATAAAATCGTAACAATATCAGTAATTTCAAATGACTTGGCACAATATTTAAAGTAATGTTGCATATGTATCCTCAAATGAAAATTCCCACAAATGTAAGTATAACCTTAAACTTGACTAATTGATGCTTTTTTTCAAAACAATATATGGAATTTGATTTAAATTAAGATCATTCACCATGTGATTGATAGATTACAGAACTCAAACCGTGTAGTTAACTTTTGTGCCCAAAATTCATGTGCAAAGGAGATCAGAGTTACGAAAATGCTAGTGAATGAGCAATTGTAGAATTTTTTTAAGTGATCACCAAATTCATTGTATTTGAAACCAATCACAACACTATGATGTTGATGTTTCAATCACCACTTTAGGTTTAAATGATTGAGACAAAAATGTGTTTTTCACTTAAACTAAAATTGTTGATATGTAGATAAGTTGTTGTAGCAATGTTTATACCAAAACAATGTGTCAATTTCATTCTCAAACCATGGATTATTTAGGTGTTGTTATGAAATGTTGTTTTCAGGGATGTAACCAAATTTTAAATATCGTTTGAGAGAAAATTATGATAGTTATCACTAAATATTTATCATCACAAAATTTTCACAAACCTTTTTTAAGATGTCAAACAAAATGATATCAAGACATTCCATAACCATAGTAAAATAAATCAAGTGTTTCTCTTCATTAGAATTTGTGTGAATCCTTAGGATTTTCCAACTGTTAAACCTTCCAGAGAAGTAAATATAATTTTGATGCCTTGTTGTAAATCATTTAAGGTCTTAGCTCACATATATGTACCACTAGATTTTAACTCAACCAAACAACTTAAAGTGGAAATGAATTTTTGTACGTAACACATAACAATTATGCTAGATTTTGTATTTGTTCTAACATATGGTTACTTGTAAGTATTGTTTTTGTGAAGAGACATAATTAGAACCACATAGATACCATAAAATTTATCATTTATGGAATGCCACTTAAACTATTATCAATCCATAATAATACTCTTTATAGCCATGGATCATTAGCAAGTTATAGTAGATTGTTTTAGGAGGTTAACCATCATTTCAATTCCTTAGTAATGAATAAGACCATATTTAAAATGAAACATTGCAAAGTATAGTGTTGAAAAATGCTAAGGCGAGGTATAGACTCTAAGAAAATTGTTACCAACACTCAATATATTCTTCATCAACGGGTTTTAAACCATTCATTTCATCACTTAATCCATCCATGAAACCAAATTCATTGGAAATTTGTAGTTTATAATGAATAGAGAACAAAATGGAAAAGTGTGTTAGAAATTTAAATGTTTCAATCCATTTAATGGAAAATCTTGATAAGAGATCATGCAACAAGTGTTATATTAGAAAACCAATAGACAGATTCTACCATCAAACCATACACATTTAAATAAAATTCAAATTTCAAAAATTTCAATCCAAAGATTTTTTTAAAGTTATTGTGATTGTGCTTTGTATCCTTAAGGGTGTATGTTTTAGATCTATGCATAATATATGAATTAAATCCTTATATCTAACCAAGATTGCAAGTCGACTTAGATTAAAGAAGATTTTTAGAAAATGATCTGCAATGAAAACCAAGTTAAAAACTACATGTGAAAATATTAGCTCAAACCAACTTGGAAATGCAACCTAGCTCTGAAAATTGAAAGCTACAAAGCAATAGGTTGATTGTAAACAAAAATTAAAGGAAAAATTTGAATGAGATGGTTGAAAATTGCAAGGAAGATTAGTGTCTTGTCTCACTTGGGAGATGGGGTCACTTGTGTTGGAATACCGAGAGCGGGGGTGAATCAGTTTTACCCCTTTTTAACAATTAGCAGTTACTTTTTATATTTTATTGATTACCACAATGAATCAACAATTAATTGCATGCAAAATCAATTATATAAATATATTTAACAGGAATTACAAGTTTTTATAAAGAATAGTGAAGGACACCAATCCTTTTTAGAGCACCAACTATAGGAGACACCAATCCCCTTCTTCAAGGAACCAACCCTAGGAAGCACCGACTCCCTCGTCTTTAGGGAACCAACCCTAGGAAGCACCAACTCCCTTGTATTTAGGGCACCAACCCTAGGAAGATCCAACTCCCTTATCTTTTACAATTTTCTTAGTAAGGATATAAATCCTTCCATGCTCCTCCCTTCCACCCTCACTTCATAAGAAAAAATAGTTCTTCTTCTTGGACTCTTCTTATGCTTTGTTCTTCTTATCTGGACTGCATAGACACCTTCTTCTCACCACTCTTTCTCATTTATATACTCTTCCAACTGGTGTGAGATATGAAACATTGTGTCCCTTTGTTTGGACCATCGCACCTCTTCATTTTAATAATAACAATAATCACTATTATTATATAAACATTATTGTTAATTCTTTAATTCAGTGAGACTTCTTTTCGTAAATCGATCATGGGTATGGATCGATTTATTTTTAACTTGATTCCATGTCTCTGCAAATATTGCAGAAATCGATTTTTGCAAAGGTGCTTCCTTCAAGCCATTTACATGTGACCATATGCACAAAACCACGGGCTTATTAATTTAAGCATTGCCTCTTCTTTTAACCTTATTTCTTTATTCCATACAATCGCAGGTGGAGACCAGGCGCTAGGCCAAGCAAGTGCTTGATCACTTATCAAAATCAATGATCACATTTTAATGTCATGATGAGATGGATAGTTCTCATTAATTACTTCGTAACTTCGGCTATTCATGGCTCCTGGACTCTGGAGTAACAATTCCTCCGAAGTGATTACCTACTGAATAAGTCATAAAGTAGTGGTGATTGCTTGATGTCAATTAACACCTCCACTTATGCTATCCTTCCACTATGCTTGATCATCAGTTGAGAACGCTCTTGAATTAGATCAACGGTTAGCGTTAACTTCTTCCTTCGACGCTTCGGGTGATTTCTTCTACACAGGCCTTCAATCTTCTGAAGTTCATTTCACTGAAGTAGATTGGATGGTTGGATTTCATTTCCATGATGAATGACTCTCGATAATTTTGGAACTTCGGGACTCTGGGAATTTGTTGGTGGTGAAACTTATGAAGTACATACTCCTGGAGTGATGTAGTTGCGGACGTCACTTGTTGATGTGGCACTGACTGAGTGGTTGCCACGTGTCACATAGTTTCGTGACTTATGCATACCTAAAATTCTAATAGCACCTTGACACTTGTCACCATTTGATTGTGCCACGTGTCCTTGTTGACGTGGTCTGCTAACGTGGATCTCTTGATGTGTGTGCTACGTGTCTTCACTTCGTAACTTCATCCTTTGGGTGAATTTACATGTTCTCAACCCATTATTGTCAAAGTGGTCAGCACCGAAGTTGGCCATTATCCTGATCCAACGATCATCATGTATTCTTCAGATCTGGTGGTCCTTCTTTAACCTGAAAAAAATTAACTCAATCCAACGACTATCGGGAATTCAGGTATTTGGGATCTCAGGCCTTTTTCCTTTCTTATCCTATCCTTCCACTTTATATAAATTGGATGGTCAATATGGATCCCAAAATATTTCTCAGATCAGAAGACTCATGTTCTCTTCGGAACATTTGTGGCTTACACTGTCCTTCCACTTTACTCGATCCAACAATTTGTATATTATGCAAAGTGTTCCTTGGATCGGATGACTCATTTCCACTTCGAGACTTTGGCCTTCGGGTAATATTGTTTGTTCTCAACCCTTTTATATTGAAGTGGTCAGCGTCAAATTTGACTACTATTGATTTAATGGTTCCTTTTCTATTCGAGATCGATGACTAATACTTAACTTTAGATCAAATCTTGATCTAATAACTGGGAAACATCCTAAAGCTCTTGCTTCATATCTATTGGTTTAGATCTAATTCCTCTTACTTCTCCTTAATCTAACGGTCCTGGACTTTCCCAAAATGATAATGAATGGTTCTTGTGCCTCATCTCTTCTGAGCTTCATGTGCGTCAACTCTTCTGAGCTTCATGTGCATCATCTCTTTTGAGCTTCTTTAATAACTGTTTTCTTCATTTTGTTCACACCAACTCATCATTATAACGTAATGGCATCGGTTGTTGACATCAATTACAATATGTCCAACAATCTCCCCCTTTTGTCATTGAGGGAAACACACTAACTTCATACACAAACTCCCCCTGTGATGATGCTCTTATCCTCTGAAGTTACTCTCCCCCTTTGACATCAATGGTAGAGGAGATCTTTCTTCACCATCCATGTGGTAATTCTCCCCCTGACCATTCGATTTTTAATGAGGTTTTTGAATTACTCCTAATTTTTGTCGGCGATTTTCAAAAGTACTCATGGGCAGAGGTTTTGTGAAAATGTCTGCAATTTGTTCTTTGGTGTCTAGATACACTATTTTAACTATTTTTGGGGGGACCTGATCTCTTAGGAAATGGAATTTAATTGGGATTTGTTTGGTTTTTGAATGCATGACTAGATTTTTAGAGATACTTATGGAACTAGTGTTGTCACAGTTAATAGTAATAGGATCATTATATTTTATTTGTAGGTCCTCTGGAGTTTGCTTCATCCAAAGAACTTGTGTGAAACAGGATGCATCAGCAATGTATTATGCCTCTGTTGCAGAGAGTGATGTGGATGTTTGTTTCTTGCTTGACCATGCTACCATACTTTTTCCTAAGAAAATTGTTCCTCCACTGGTGCTTTTCCTATCATCTATGCTACCTGCCCAATCTGCATTAGTATATGCAGTTAGATTGAAGTCTTTATCATTTGGATACCATAATCCTAGTTCTAGGGTGCCTTGAAGGTATCTTAATATTATTTTTAATGCTTTTAAGTGGGTTTCTTTAGGTGCGGATTGAAATCTCCTCAAGAGTCCTACAACCTACATGATGCCAGGTATTGTTGTTGTTGAATAGAGAAAACTTCCAACCATAGATCTATACATCGTTTGGTCTACTTTCGGTGAGTCATATTTTAGACTTAGTTTACATCCAGTGACCATTGGAGTACCCATAGGTTTATTGTCTTCCATTTGGAATTTCTTCAGCATTTCCTTGATATATTTGGTTTGGGAAACAAATATTCCATTTTTTGTTTGATTTTCTTGTAAACCTAAGAATAATGATAGTTCTCCCATCATAGACATTTCAAACTCTACTTGCATTTTGGTTGCAAATTTTCTGCTTAGTGTAGTGTGATTACTCCCTAATATGATGTCATCTACATACACTACCACAACAATCATGTTTTGATCCTAAATTTTGATATATAGATTGTTGTCAGTAGTCCCTCTCTTGTATACATGTTTTTGTATATACTGATAAAGCCTAGATAACCATACTCTTGGGGCTTGTTTAAGACCATACAAAGCCTTTTTCAGTTTTCACACATATTCCTGATTTTCCGATAACACGAATCGTTATGGTTTCTCAATGTAGACTTCTTCTTCTAGTGTTCCATTAAGGAATGTTGATTTGACATCCATCTGATAGATTTTCAAATTTATGAAGTATGCAAATGCTAGGAACATTTTGATTGCCTCAAGTCTTTCTATTGGAGTGCAAGTTTCTTTAAAATCAATACCTTCTACTTGGGAATATCCTTTGTAGACTAATTTGACTTTGTTCTTTATAATTTCCCCATTTTCATTTAATTTTTTCTTGAAGATCCACTTAGTTCCTATCACATTCTTGTTCTTGGGTCTTGGAACTAGCTCCCAAGTCTAATTCTTCTCTATTTGATCTAGTTCTTCATTCATTGATTTTATCCAATATTTACTTTTGACCACTTCTTTAACTGATTTAGGTTCAATTAGGGATAGCATTGCTTGCACTGAGTCAAAATCTAGTTTCCTTCTTGTTTCCAGTCCTACACTTTTATCTCCAATGATCCGGCTTTCAGGATGATTCTTCTGAACTCTTTTTGATGGAGCTCTTGGAAAGGGTGTTTCTTCATTGTTGTATTCATCAGTGTGAGGTTCATTTTCATGTGTTTCATCATCATCTTTTTGTTGAGATTCTGCATCATCATCCTCTTGTTGATATTTTATATCATCATCTTCTTGTTGATATTTTTTATCAAAGCCTTGGGAGATGCCCTTTATTAGATCATCTATTTTTACATTTGCACTTTCCACTATTTTTAGTAGTATGAGATTATAACATCTGTATGCCTTTTTATTTGATGAGTATCCTAAGAATATTCCTTCATCGGATCTTGGGTCAAACTTTCTTAGGTTATGTTCATCATTCTTTATGTAACATTTACTTCCAAAACTTATAAAGTGTTTTACAGAAGCTGGCCTCCCAAACCATAGTTCATAAGGGGTTTTGTCATGATTGGGTCTCAACTGAGCTCTATTAAATATGTGAACTGCTATATGGATTGCATCTCTCCATAATTTGTCTGGAAGTTTGGCTTCATTTAGCATAGTTCTTGCAACTTCTTGAACTGTTCTGTTTTTCCTTTACACCACTCCATTATGTTGAGGAGTCCTGGGATTTGAAAACTGTCTTTTGATACAATGGTTTTCACATAATTGAGTGAACTCTTTAGAGGTGAATTTTCCTCCATTTTCTGATCTTAGACACTTAATTTTTAGATCTGTTTCATTTTCTACAAGAGCTTTATATATTTTAAATTTCTCAAAGGCTTCTGATTTTTCTTTTAAAAAGAAAACCTAGGTCATTCTTGTGTAATCATCAACAATCAACATAAAATAATGTTCACCATAAGTGCTTTTGGTTCGGGCAGGTCCACATAGATCTGTGTGAATAAGCTCTAAAGGTTTTATTATGGAATTCTCTTTTGTTTTGAGCCTAACTCTTGTTTGATTTCCTATTTGACAATGTTTACAAATAGGATTTGAAGGCTTAATCACTTTTGGCAGGTCCCTAACTGCCTCTTTTTCATTGGCTTTGATCAAGTTGTCAAAGATTAAATGTCCCGACCTTATATTCCATAGCCAACTTTCATCTACTCTGCTTAAGCAACATTTTTCTTCTTCTTCTATATCAAGGATGTACACATTGCTAGATCTTGTTGGTGCAACTTCCACTAACTTTCCAGTGTCCTTTTTTCTAATTTCACATTTATGAGAATCAAAAGTAAGTATGTGACCCTGATCACAAGTCTGACTTACACTTAGAATATTTGGTTTGAGATTTTCTACCAAAAGTACATCTTCTGCTTTGGTTTTATTATTTCCTAAACTAACAGTGCCTTTTCCCAGTATCTTGGCTGACATATTATCTCCAAAAGTCACTTTTCCTTTTCCTTTCTTATTTAATTTGAGAAATTTACTTTGATCCTCAGTCATGTGTTTGGAACATCCATTGTCTATATACCACTGACACTCTTGATTTCTCGCATATAATGCTACATTGCACTATGTTTTCTCTTTCCTCCATTATTTTTTATTATGGGGAATATTTGTCTTTTTATCATATTTTGGAAATCTACAATCACTTGTTTTATGACCATATTTGTTGCATTTTTTACATTCAATATTGAAATATTTCAAAGGAGAGAATGAGTTATAGCTTCTCTTTTCTTTATTGTACTTGTTGTTCTTATATCTTTGGAAATTTCTATGATTGTATTGTCTATAAGCTTTGCAGTGTACTTCCTTATGTCCAAAATTATTGCACAAGTAAAAATATCCAATAAATAAATATTTAGGGGTATTTCTTTTGATGAATTTTTTTGGGTCATCTTTTACTCCATTGGAGAGTATTGATTTATGTTTATGTGTAACAGTTTTCAATGGTATCGTCTTTGCCTCATTATATTTTTTTCTAAATGAGTTTTTCAGAGCATATGCGTAGCTGATTGGTTTCTTGACAGATCCTTGTGATGTAGAAGTTGAGTCTTGAGTGTATCCCAAACTAGTCTTGTTGTTTGGTAACCTTTGACTACTAATAATTTCATTCAAGATCCTTGAACTATTTTCAAATTGTGATCCCTTCTTTACTTTCTCAATTTCACTTTTTAGCAACTTCATCTCAACTTCTAGTTTCTCATATACTTGTTTTTTATCATTAAGTTGTTGTAGAATGACTTCTTCAATTTTATTAACTTCCAGGATTTGGGACTTCAAGTCACTGATTGTCTGTTCTAACTCTTTGATAGTTTTGGAAACTTCTCTCTCTCTTGATTTAGTATCTTCTTGAATCTCTAAGATCTCTTCCCTTAGTACTCTGTTTTTTTTTTTTAGTTTTTCTTAGTTCTTCAATTATACTAAGGATTTCTTCTTCGAAGCTCACTTCTTCTTCATCTTCTGATTGTTTATCATCTTGAGTTTTTACTCCCATAAATAGAAGCTCTAGTTCATCTTCTTAATTTTCTTCTGATGAACTACAATCTTCTTGAGTAAAGAACGTTTTATTTTTCTCGTAGAACTTCTTTTTATTATTAGTGTTTATTTTCTTCTAATTGTTGAAGGTTCTTTCATCATCACTTTCTTCCTACTTAGGATGGGGACATTTATTGGAAAAGTGTCCAATTTTTCCACAGTCGAAACATATTAGAGGAATATTTCCTTTGTATTTCCCTGTCCTTTTTTTGAGTTTCTTTATAAAGTTGGAAGTTTCCTCATCAGATATAGTTGATAACTCATCATTTTTCTTGTGCCCCTGACTCATATTTGTTTTAGATGCTTTAAAATATGTTTCTCTATTTGATGATTTATCATTCCATGTTCTCATTTCATATGTTGTAAAAATTCCATGAAGCTGATCAAATCTAAGTGTGTTTAGATCATATTTATCTTCAATTGTATAAATGTTTGCATCATATCTCATAAGTAATGAACTTAGTATTTTTTTCACAATAGGTTTATATGTAATTTTTTCTCCTACTGCTCTGATTGAATTAACCACTTCATCTTCCCTATGAAGGTACTCAGCAATATTTTCTTCTTCTTTCATTTTCATATTTTCAAACTGAGTTCTATAGGTCTATAATTTGGCTTCCTTGACTTTGTCATCTCATTCATATACAACCTCCAACTTGTCCCAGATTTATTTGGCTAATTTACAATGCATAACCTTCACACATATAGAATTAGTCAACCCTCCTAGAATTCCATTAACTGCTCTTGAGTTGTCATTACAGATTTTATTTCCTGCAATGTCTTTGGGTGGAGTAGTTGGTGTGGTGTAACCACCTACAATAGATTTCCAGATATCAAAACCAAGAGACAACAATAATTTTTTCATTCTTATTTTCCATAGAGCATAGCCTCCTCCATTGAACAATGGTGCTTTGTTGTTAGACATTCCCTCTTGTTGATCCATCTTCAGGATCTACCTTTCAGTTGTTAGATTGTGCTGAAGGTACCCGCTCTGATACCAATTGTTGGAATACTGAGAGGGGGGTGAATCAGTATTACCCCTTTTTAACAATTAGAAGTTACTTTTTATATTATATTGATTACCACAATGAATCAACAATGAATTGTATGCAAAATCAATTATATAAATATATTTAACAGGAATTACAAGTTTTTATAAAGAATAGTGAAGGACACCAATCCTTTTTAGAGCACCAACTCTAGGAGACACCAATCCCCTTCTTCCGGGCACCGACTCCCTCCTCTTTAGGGAACCAGCCCTAGGAAGCACCAACTCCCTTGTATTTAGGGCACCAACCCTAGGAAGCTCCAACTCCCTTATCTTTTACAATTTTCTTAGTAAGGATATCTTTTGCAATTTTCTTAGTAAGGATATGAATCTGTCCATGCTCCTCCCTTCCACCCTCACTTCATAAGAACCAACAATTCTTATTCTTGGAGTCTGCTTCTATTTTGATCTTCTTATCTGGACTGCAGAGACACCTTATTCTCACCACTCTTTCTCATTTATATACTTTTCCAACTGGTGTGAGCTATGAAACATTGTGTCCCTTTGTTTGGACCATTGCACCTCTTCATTTTAACAGTAACAATAATCATTATTATTATTCAAACATTATTGTTAATTCTTTAATTCAGTGAGAGTGCTTTTCGTAAATCGATCACAGGTATGGATCGATTTCTTTTTAACTCGATTCCATGTCTCTGCAAATATTGCATAAATCAAGTTCTACAGAGGCGCTTCCTTCAAACCATTTACATGTGACCATATGTGGAAAACCACATGCTTATTAATTTAAGTGTTGCCTCTTCTTTTACCCTTATTTATTTATTCCATAAGACCGCATGTGGTGACTAGGTGCTAGGCCAAGTGATTTCTTGATCAGTTTTCAAAATCAATGATCACATTTTAATGTCACGATGAGATGGACAGTTCTTACTTTGGAACTTCGGCTATTCATAGCTCCTTTACTCTAGAGTAGCAATTCCTCTGAAGTGATTACCTATTGAATAATTCATAAAGTGCTTGAAGTCGGTTAACACCTCCACTTAAGCTATCCTTCCACTATGCTTGATCGTCAGTTGAGAACACTCCTGAATTAGATCAACAGTTAGTGTTAACTTTGGCCTTCGACACTTCAGGTGATTTCTTCTACATAGGCCTTCAATCTTTCAAAGTTCATTTCGCCAAAGTAGATCGGATGGTTGGATTTCATTTCCACAAGGAATGGTTCTTGATCATTTCAGAACTTCGAGACTCTGGGCATTTGTTGGTGGTGAAACTCCCGAAGTACATACTCCTGGAGTGACGTAGTTGGGGACGTCACTTGTTGATGTGGCACTGACCGAGTGGTTGCCATGTGTCACATAGTTTTGTGACTTATGCATACTTGAAATGATAATAGAACCTTGACACTTGTCACCATTTGATTGTGCCACGTGTCCTTACTGACGTGGTCTGTTGACATGGGTCTCGTGATGTGTGTACGTTTCTTCACATCATGACTTCAGAAATTCAGCCTTCGGGTGAATTCACATGTTCTCAACCCATTCTCATCGAAGTGGTCAGCATCGAATTTGACCACTATCCTGATCCAATGATCATCATGTATTCTTCAAATATGATGGTCCTTCTTTAACCTGAAAAATATTAACTCAATCCAACGACTATCAGGAATTCGGGTATTCGGGATCTCGGGCCTTTTTCCTTTATTATCCTATCCTTCCACTTTATATAGATCGGACGATCAATATGGCTCCCAAAATATTTCTTAGATCAGACAACTCATGTTGTCTTTGGAACATTTGTGGCTTACATTGTCCTTCCACTTTACTTGATCCAACAGTTGGTATATTATGTGAAGTGTTCCTTGGATCGGATGACTCATGTCCACTTCGGGACTTTGGCCTTCGGTTAATCTTACTTGTTCTCAACCCTTTTCTATCGAAGTGGCCAGCACCGAAGTTGACCATTGTTGATCTAATAGTTCATTTTATATTCCAGATCGATGACTAATACTTAACTCTAGATAAAATATTGATCTAACGGCTAGGAAACATCCCAAAGCTCATGCTTCAGATCTGTTGGTTGAGATCTAAATCCTATGACTTCTCCTTAATCTGATGATTCTGGATTGTCCTGAAATGATAATGAACGGTTCATATGCATCATCTCTTCTGAGCTTCATGTGCATCATCTCTTATGAGCTTCTTTAATAATTGTTTTCTGCATTTTGTTCATACCAACTCATCATTATAATGTAATTACATCGGTTGTTGACATCAATGAAAATACATCAATGACAATATGTCCAACAACTTGATAAAACCCTGAGTGACATTCTTGTATCTTCAACACTTGAAGTCATTAGCACCATGAAGAATTACTAAATGATCTTCAAGTTTAGATACTTGATGCACTACAAATTTCTAGGGAAGACTAATCTAAAATAAACTTAGTGTAAGTACTACCACAAATATTCTAACTAGCACAAAGCAAAAAGATAGAACCCTAAAAATTATATACCCTAAACAATGATTTAAGCCTAAAATATAACAAAAGACATGAAATAGGAAAACTCCATTACCTCATATGCATTTGTTATAGGTTTGTTGATGTTTTTTCTTGACACCCATCAACTAGGTGATTTCAGTCCATACTTGAACTTATGTCTCTCTCAAGTGGAGACCAAATTTTTAAATATGAAAGTGTCATATAACCCTCACTTATTGATCATGAAGACCCAACAAGTTGTTGGATATTTGGTTTTCATTGATGTTATTGTGGTGCATACCCCCTCCTCTCCAAGGGTTGTGCGACCTCCCGGTCTAGGATCTTCTCAAGACTGAATCGAAGCAGTCTTCAATTCCCTGCTGGATTAACCTCTAAGAAAACAATCCACAGGTCTCTATGAAATTACACCTGCGTGAACAAGCGCTAAGTGCAAGACTTTTTCCACGTGACCATGCCTTGTGATCACACGCTTATTCGAAAAGGCGTGTCCCGATTTCGTGTATCATCTATATGAGTCAACCGACTCTCTGTCCTTCAAACTTCCGAGTCTTGAAATTCTGACAAGGGTCTAGCTCATGCTAGCTCCTCCCTTATCCTCCAACCATATGACCCTTCACTATGACCTGGGGCCAATTATTCTGAGTGCGTCGGGATTTCACGTATTGGGAACTCTCGATGTGATTCACATCTATTATCCCGATCCTCAGTTACCAGAAATTATGAAATATTCAGATCAGATCAACGGTCCACACTGGCTCTCTAGCCAACAACTGTGATTATGTCACGATTTCGCGTTTCATGAATCCTCGCGACTCGTACCTCCAACTTCTCAATTTACGAATCAAGGAAACATTGATTTGTCACCACGTGTCCTCTTTCAATGGACGATTATGATGATTTCGGGATTTCACATTTCACGATTTCACTCTACTTCTTCCAAATCTTTTGGTTTCGTGAAATTTCGATGACTCCTCACGACTAACCAGTGCACTACTTCTCTAAAATCTAATGGCTTGTAAGATTTTGGCTCTTTCTGAATGGGTCTTGACCCTCGATCTTGTCCAATCTTCAAAATTCTTTTCTAAAGGATTTCTCCCACTCAATCCTTCGTACTTGTTCTTTATTCGAACTTCAATTTTTTGTGCTTCACCTTTGAATGCTTCAACTCTTCAAAACTTAGAAACATTTCTAAGTGTTTCCTCTCGAGACCTAAAATCACTACTCCTCCTAAACTTCTGGCAAATGAAATTTAAATCTCGCCCCTTAGTGCACACTTGCACTCTGTGTCTTTTTCAAAAGATTTTCTGATGCCCTCCTGGCATACTCTGCGCTCAACCTCCTGAGCTTTCAAACTTTAACACAAGTTTGTTTTTATACACACTCCTTGTGCTCAATATGCACACCTTGCATATGGAATTTCCCCCCTATCTCTTATGATATTTGAGTCGAAAAAGACTTCTTCACATGTACTCCTTGCGCTCTGCATGCACTCCTTGCATAATCTTACAGAAGAGAAACAATTGAACTCATTCAATTATTCATTCAATCACTATGAACATCATCCATTCACAAACACATAACAACACAGTCAAACCATAACAATATCAACACTATGTATTTGTGTTAATTTCCTCTGTTCTATTCATTTAAGAAGAAAACATAATTAAAGTCGTTTATCCTTTACAACTATTACAAGAAAAACTTGTCTAAGGACCCATCACTTTTTCGCTCGTCTTCCTCCTATCTAAATACTATTACATTATGTTCAAGCGATTACCTACTCAATTAATGCAACCTAATGACTAATCAGGGCTAATATCCCACACCTATAATACATTTACAGTCGTGTAAAGGATTTACAATGGTTCTATCATTTCAACGGTGGCCCGGTTTTACACAACCAAAATTAATTAACGAGAATTCCAAAAAGTCTTCGCACCGCTTCCAAGCTAGTTAATTGTCGGTTCAACTCCTTCGATGTGTTGGGGTGTTGATTCCAATTCCACGTCTACTTCCTTTTGATGTGATTGTGATGCTCCTGCATCATACTCCTCTGGCTAAAATATTCATGGACTCCTGTCCATGAGCTCTTGCACTGTCTTGCCATGTTTCAAAATATCAGGCTCAATTACCCAACTTGAATCTTCCATTGGGTGATATTTCCACTTTACCAAATATTCAGGATACATTTTTCTTTTAGTTTTCCTTCCAACGCTTTGTTCTAAAATTTTCTCCATATGAGGTTTTTCTACTATGGGCATATGTTCTTCCCACTGAATCTCTTATTGATCATCCAATTATCTTGTATCATCTATGTTATAAGAATACAAATCTGCAACGTTGAATTTCGGTGATATCCCAATATTATCTGGCAACTCAATCTCATAAGCATTTGCTGCAAATTTTCTAAGGATCTTGCATGGTCCTATCTTTTTCATATTCAACTTATTATATGTTCTTCTGGGAAACCTTTCCTTCCTCAGATGAGCTAAAAATTTATCTCCCACTTCAAATTGAACTTCCCTTCTTTTCTGATCAACTATGTCCTTATACTTTTGATTACTATCTTGTATCTGCCTCTTAACTTGATCATGAAGTCTTTGCATTTATGTAGAAAAATCTTCTGCTCCAACACTCTTCAATTCATCTTTTTTAAATTCTCTCAATTTTGCAACCCCTCTCATTTGTCTTCCATATACTATCTTGAATGGAATTTTTACAGTGATTCTATTAACTAAATTATTAAATGCAAATTTTTCTTATGCCAGAATCTAATCCCACTGACGACCTTGTTTAGTGACTAAACTCCTTAACAAATTTCCCAGACTCCTATTCACCACTTTGGTCTGTCTGTCTGTCTGAGGATGATATGCTAAACTAAAAGATAAACTAGTTCCCAGCCTCTTCCATATATTCCTCCAAAAGTGTCCCACGAACTTAGTATCCCTGTCTGAAACTATGCTTCTGGGAAATCCATGTAATCTCACAACTTCTCTGAAAAACAAATTGGCTATGTGTGTAGCGTCATTTTTCTTCTGGAATGGTATGAAATGTGACATCTTGGAAAATCTATCGACCATAACAAATATGGAATCACTTCCCTTTTGGGTTCTAGTTAATCCCAATACAAAATCCATACTAATTGCATCCCAAGGTCTTTCTGGAATAGGCAATGGCTGATACAAACCAGAGTTTTGTCTCTTCCCTTTTGCATGTTGACAAATCTTACATCGGTCTACAAATTTATTCACATCTTCCCTCATACCTAGCCAATAATACAAACTACTCAACTGTGCAAATGTTTTATCACGCCCAAAATGTCCGGCTAAACCTCCACTTTGTTTTTGCTTCAACAAATTATCTCTCATTGAACATCTTGGTATGAACAATTGGCTTCCTTTAAACAAAAATCCATCCTAGATCAAATATTTTGACCATGAGTTGTTATCCCTCAACAAAGGATTTTCATATGCTTCATAAGCCTCCTTAAAATCTGAATCTTCCTGATACATTTCCTTAAGGTGCTCAAACCCTAAGGTCTTCACTTGAAATTCCTGTATAACCAAACTTCTCATATAACCAAACTTCTCATGCTCAAAGCATCTGCAACTTTGTTAGCACTTGCAGAAATATGTTTAATAACAAAAGTAAAATTTTGCATGAATTTTACCCACTTAGCATGTCTCTGATTCAACTTCTCTTGCCTAGTAATAAATTCCAAAGCTCGATTATCACTATACAAGACAAACTCCTTTGGAATTAAATAATGTCTCCATTTTTTAAAATCTTGAATCACTGCACAAAATTCCTTGTCATATGTAGAATATTTGTCCTTAGCATCATTCAAATTCTCACTAAAATAAGAAACTGGCCTATTATCTTGACTCAAAACTGCTCCAATGGCTATCGCACTTGCATCACACCTCACCTGAAATGTCTTTCCAAAATATGGTAAAACCAGAACTGGTTGTTCTGTTATCTTCTTTTTCAAAACTATGAAGCTTTTCTCAGCCTGTCCAATTAAAAGACTTATGTTTCTTCTTCATAGTGTCCATCATGGGTGCACATATACCACTAAAATTTATGATAAACTTTCTATAAAACCTTGTTAAACCATGAAAACTTCTCACCTCAAATATGCTCCTGGGTGACGGTTATTCTTTGATTGGTCTCACCTTTTCTAGATCCATATTCAATTCATTTGAAGAGATCACAAAACCCAAATATATGAGCTCTGTCTTCATAAAAGAACTTTTCTTCAAGTTTATTAACAACTTTTCTTGCTGCAATTTCCTCATCACTAATGTCAAGTGCTTTAAATGTTCTTCCTTTGTTTTGTTGAAAACTAATATATCATCCAGATATACAATGACAAATTTACCTATGAAGTCCTTCAGTACTTCATTCATCAACCTCATAAATGTACTTGGATCATTTTTCAATCCAAATGGCATGACTAGCCATTCAAACAAACCTTCATTTGTCTTGAATGTTGTCTTCCACTCGTCTCCCTCTCTCATTCTTATATGATGATATCCACTCTTCAAGTATATTTTTGAAAAATAACTTGCTCCACTCAAACAGTCCATCAAATCATCCATCCTAGGTAAAGGAAATATATACCCGATAGCAATCTTGTTGATGGCTCTGGAATCTGTACACATTCTCCATCCCCCATCCTTATTTGGACTCAATACAGTTTGCACTGCACATGGGCTTAGACTTTCCCTGACTAAACCTTTATCCAACAACTCCTAAACTTGCTTCTTAAATTCTTCATTCTCTCGAGGTGTCAATCGATACGCTACTTTGTTCGTCAAACTGGCTTCTGGAATCAAGTCAATATGGTGGATAATACTCCTAATAGGTGGTAATGAGTGAGGCAACTCATCCACTACTATGTCAACAAAATTCTCCAACAATTCTTGGATTTCTTGAGGTAAATCATCCATAGAAGTATTGGTAAGGATAACTCTTGTCTTCCTTACTACAATAAATTACATTTCTTGATATTTCTTTACCTCTTTCAAGAGTTCCTTCCCACTCATGAGAAGTATTCTTGTGTTGGCTTCTTCCTTTTCTTTCTTCTCTTCTATTTGCATTAACATTTGGGTTCTACCATTCTTTTCCCATCATGGAAAACATTCCTATCAAACTTCCATGGTATCCCCCAAAAAATATGAAAAACATCCATGGGAATTACATCACACAGAATCTCATCTTTATAGCCTCCTATTTTAAATTCAACTTTGCATTGTTGACTTACCATTACTTGATTTCCTTCCTGAAACCATGATACTTTGTATGGACTTGGATGTTCAGTTGTCTCTAGCTTCATCTTCTCCACGATATCTATTGATACTAAATTATCAGTACTCCCACTGTCTATAATCATCTTGCAAACTTTGTCTTTTGTTTTACAAGAAGTCTTGAACAACCTCGTTTGTTGAACTGGGTCTTCTATTTCTTTCTTTGGCTTTAGAATAACTTTCCACATCATAATATTTTGTCCTCCTTATGTTGCCTCTGCTTCCACATTCTTCTGGGATTCGGAAATGTGTGCTTCTCCTCCTCCTTCTCTCTTCCTCTCAGGACATTCCCAAGACATATGTCATGTCTTTCCATAGGCATAACATTTAACTTCACCTCCTCTACTTCTTCCTCTTCCTCGAGGAAAATAATTTCTCCCACCAAACGGTCTTCTTTGGGAACTTCATCCTCTTTCAAAATGACCATATGATTTCTCATTCTCATCCTTAGCTTTCGGTGCCTTATCACAGATAACTCCCTTACCTCTATTTAAGCCTATGCTTCCATTTTGTTGCCTCTAGTTTCTGGCCAACTTTTCTTCTGCCTTCAGTGCAATCTAATAGGCATATTTCACTGTCCTCACAGTCATCATATTAATTTCATCCTGAATTTCATACCTCAAACCATTTATATACCTAGCAACTTTTTCATCATCCTTCTCTCTTTGTCCAATCCTAATATTCAGCCTATAAAATTCTTTTGTATACTCTTTCACTGTCATACTCCTCTGCCTCAGGTTCTGCAATTTTCTGAATAGCTTTATTCGGTAATCCTTAGGTATGAATTTAGCCTTCAATTTGGCTACCATCCTGTCCCAATTCTTTATCTTATGTTTTCCTTTGCTCCTCCTTTATGCATGTAGTTCATCCCACCACAGTGTTGCATGTCCCTTTAATCTGGTGACAGCATGTCTCACCTTCCTTCCTTCATCGACCTCTTCATAGTCGAAATACTTATCCATGGACCTTATCCAATCCAATAGTTCTTCAGCATCCAAATTACCTTCATACATGGGAACATCCATCTTTGCTCGAGCTCCCAACTTCACAACAGCTTTCAATAAGCGTTCTTCACCCTCATCTTCTACAGTAGCTTCTTCAACTTCTATTTCTTCTCTTTCTACATCACTGACATCTTCAGCGACAAGTGTTCTCCTTTGCATTTCTTCCATCGCTTCCAATCTTGCATGAAGTTCTCTCACTTCTCTTCCTACAACATGGTTTTCCATAGGTGGTCCTGTGCGTATCCTCGGAGGCATCACTTCAACTGTTCCTAACACACTGAGTTCAACTTCAAATATTTTTCAGTCTCTGATACCACTTGGTGCAGACCCCCTCCTCTCCAAGACTTACGCGACCTCCCGGTCTAGGATATTCTCAAGACTGAATCGAAACAATCTTTGATTCCCTATTGGAACCTCTAAGAAAACAATCCACGGGTCTCTATGAAACTTCCACCCGCGTAAACAAGCACTAAGTGCAAGCCTTTTTCCATGTGACAATGCCTTGTGACCACGCGCTTATTCGAAAAGGCGTGTCGCGATTTTGCGTATTGGCTATATGAGTCAACCGAATCTTCGTCCTTCGAACTTCCGAGTCCTAAAATTCTGACAAGGGTCTAGCGCATGCTAGCTCCTCCCTTATCCTCCATCCATATGACCCTTCACTATGACCTGGGGCCAATTCTTCTGAGCACGTCAGGATTTCGCGTATTGGGAACTCTCGATGTGATTCACCTTCGTTCTCCCGATCCTCCGATACCGGAAATTATGAAATATTTGGATCATATCAACGGCCCACATTGGCTCTCCAGCCAATGGCTATGATTATGTCGTGATTTTGCATTTCACAAATCCTCACGACTTGTAACTCCAACTTCTCCATTTACAAATCAGCAAAACATTGATCTGTCACCACGTTTCCTCTTTCAATGGATGGTCCTGATGATTTCGGGATTTCGCATTTCGCGATTTAGCGAATTTCACTCTGCTTCTTCCAAATATTTTGGTTTCGCGAAATTATGATGACTCCTCGCGACTAACCAGTGCGCTACTTCTATGAGATCTAACAACTTATAAGATTCTGGCTCTTTCTGAATGGGTCTTGACCCTCGATCTTGTCCAATATTCAAAATTATTTTCTGAAGGATTTCTCCCGCTCAATCCTCCGTACTTGTTCTTTCTTCGAACTTCAATTTTATGTGCTTCACCTTTGAATGCTTCAACTCTTCAAAACTTAGAAAATTTTCTAAGTGTTTCCTCTCGAGACTTAAAACAACTACTCCTCTTGAACTTCTGACAAATGAAATTTAAATCTCTCCCCTTAGCACACACTTGCACTCTGTGTCTTTTTCAAAAGACTTTATGATTCCCTCCTGGCATACTCCATGCTCAACCTCTTGAGCTTTCAAACTTTAATACAAGTTTGTTTCTATATGCACTCCTTGCGCTCAATATGCACACTCTGCATATGGAATTTCCCCGCTATCTCTTCTGAGATTTATGTCGAAAAAGACTTATTCACACGCACTCCTTGCGCTCTGCATGCACTCCTTGCATAATCTTACAGAAGAGAAACAATTGAACTCATTCAATTATTCATTCATTCACTATGAACATCATCCATCCAAAAACACATAACAACACAGTTAAACCATAACAGTATCAACACTGTATATTTGGTTCAACTTCCTCTATTCTATTCATTTCAGAAGAAAACATAATTACAATCGTTTATCCTTTACAACTATTACAAGAAAAAATTGTCTAAGGACCCAGTGCTTTTTCGCTCTTCTTCCTCCTATCTAAATACTATTACATTCTTTTCAATCAATTATCTACTCAATTAATACAACCTGATGATTAATCAGGGCTAATATCCCACACATGTAATGCATTTACATTCGTGTAAAGGATTTACAATGGTTCTGTCATTTCAAACGGTGGCCCAGTTTTGCACAACCAAAATTAATTAACGAGAATTCCAAAAATTCTTTGCACCGCTTCCAAGCTAGTTAATTGTCAGTTCAGCTCCTTCGATGTGTTGAGGTGTTGATTCCAATTCCATGTCTTCTTCCTTTTGATGTGATTGTGATGCTCTTGCATCAAGTTGGATAGTTGATTTTCATTGATGTCAACATAAGTGGTTCTCATTGATGTCAACATATGAGATGGGTATAATTGAATACGTATCCAAAGTGGTCCCCTTATGGCACAAATTTAAGCATGGTCATCATAGGAGGACACTTTGAAGAAGTCTAAAAGAAACTAGAGGTGTGGTCATGAAGGACAAAGTTGTTTGAGGATTAAGGACATGAAGGATAATGTAAATGTAGATAACACAACCATAGATGGAAAGTTCTTGTAATTTCATTTCCAATGGCAGGTCGAACATCACGTAGTTCCTCATGGTTGAGGAGTTATGAGGTCATAAAGTTGGAAGCCTCGAAGAATGGTTAAGAAGCCCCTAAACGGTTATAACAAGATGTTACAAGTCATTAATTAAAGGGTAAAGTGGTTATAATAAGAAAGTGTAGGTAAACTCTAAAGGTAAAGAAAGAATTCACATGGAAATGTATAAATACACTTCAAGAAACCTCTCATTCTAACACACACAACTTTATTGAATATATTATATGTGATCACACTTGATCTATTTGGTGAATCTGAGGTAGCAATTCTGAGGCAACAAAAGAGTAAAGATTGTGAAATTTTCAAGATTGCAGAGGAGAGTGAGAGTTTCTGAGAAACCCCAGTTTGGATGACCCTCACGGGGCAATCTACTGGTATCACCTGAGGAACCCCTGTGGGTTGTATTTCCCTTGTCCCACAAGGCCATGCGTGATGCATGGGTTAGTCCCATGAGGCTGAGCAAAATCTGTAGGAGGATGTTAGTACTAGGTTGTTGAGGTTGAAGAAGAGCTACATGTCTGAAATATTATGTATCATGTCAGCTACAGGTGTAAAGGTATGTTATTCTATGTGTTTTGAGGCTTGCATATTGGAAGGTTTGTGACATGCTTGAGGCATGTCTTCATGATTTTTGGTATATTCCTTGAGGCACATATTGGATACTTGGAATATGGTTTGTTGTATGGTATATGCTTGAGGAATATCATGAGTTATATGACACGTGTTTGATGGTATCTCTTGGTTCATGGTTTATGGATGTTGGCACATGCTTGAGGAACATGGTTTGAGGTACATCTTGGTTACATGTTGGTTGTTATCATTCATGCTCGAGGCATGTTTTTGGTATATTTTTGAGGCATTGGTATATGCTTGAGGAACATATTTGGTGCATGGTCTAAGGCACATCTTTGGCACATGTATGAGGTGCATTTCTTGGTGATATTGATGCATGTTTGAGGAACATCTTGATGAGTTTATGTCACATGTTTGAGGTAAATGCACTAGATGTTGTGGTATAGGCTTGGTGATGTTGGTACATGTTGAGAAACATCTTGGTGATATTATGGTACATTGTTAGATATATATATTGGCTATCTTGGTATTTGGTTTGGTATATGTCATGGCGATTTTATCACATGCTTGAGGCACTTCATTGATGATATATTATGGTACATGGTGTATGGAATGATTGAGACATATCATGAGTGATATGGTATATGGTTGAGGCACATATTATGGTACAGGTTTTGCTTCATGAGTTCATGATGATATGGTTCATTGCCAGAGGCACTTCTTGGTAATGTTGGTATAAGTTTTGGTTGATGTACATGGTATTGTATATGGTTGATGCATGAGATGGTATAGTTTTGATACATGGTTGATGTACATGATATGGTACATGGTATGGTTCATGGTTGATGCATGGTATGGTATAGGTTTTTTACATGGTATGGTGATGGTTTTGGTATCCATGTGAGTGGATCTAGTTATAGTTGGTTAATGATGGTATATCAATGACAGAGATAGTTACAATGACAGTAACAGCGACAATGACAGGTTGGATGATCATCAGTTACAAGTTGATGAGACAGTGATAATGTTACAGGTGGATGTGACAGTGACAAGTTGATGTGACAGTGGTAGTCACATGTTGATTTGGCAGTGGTAGTCATAGGTTGATGTGATAGTGATAGTTACAGGTTGATGTGATAGTGATAGTGACAAGTTAGATGACATTTTGATGAGACAGTGGTAGTGACAGTATCAGTGGTAGTGACAATTTGAGTCTACACTGGTGAAGGGATGGGGAAAGGAAAGGGAGTTGTAGCCTCCTTTCGGTTGGTGTCGGAGAACACATGGAATTGGAGATTCCTTCTAGTTGGAGCTTGTAAATCAAGGGCTCGTAGACTCCTTATGAGGGGTTCCATAGAACTAGTGGAGTTGGAGATTCCTTCATGTTGGATCCTGTAAATAAGAGGGGCGTAGCCTCCTTCCAGTGGTAGCTGGAGAATTTAGGGAATTGTAGCTTCCTTCAGGTTGGTGCCTATAAATCAGGGGTTGGTGTTGGATAATTTGGAAGTTAGTGGTTCCTATAAATGTATACTCGGTATATATAAGAAAGCATTATGTGGTTTTCTCCCATTTGGGTTTCCACATAAATTCTGGTGTAATGTATATTTGTGGTTTTTCATTATGAACTGATGAATGATATTGTTTATGATGCAATGATATATTGAATGCATAAGTGTTAAATATTGAATATTGTTGATAAGTTGAAGCTATTGAATATTGTTGATAAAGTTGAAGATTATATATATTGTGATTGAAAGTGGTAAAAAGTTCACATACTGATTCAACCCCCCCCACTCTCAGTATTCCAACAATTGGTATCATAGTTGGTCCTTCAAGAAAATAGTCTAACCACTAGAAAGAATATCATGGAGTATGCTAATATTGGAGTACCACAGTTTGATGGAGAAAACTATGCCTTCTAGAGAAGAATAATGAAAAAATATATACAAGCATAGGGATTTGATGTTTGGAAAGCATTAGTAGATGGATACACAATGCCCACCACTCCAACAGATAGATATGGAAAGAAACCCAATGAAAACAATTCAAGGGCCACAAATGTGATTTTGAATGGCCTAGATCACTTAGAATATGTGAAGGTTATGCACTGTGATTCTACAAAGGTTATTTGGGACAAAATTCAATTTTTTTATGAGAGATATGCCAAATTCAAAGGGACCAAGCTTCAAACTTATAGAGGACAATTTGAATAGTTGAAAATGAAGGAAGATGAAGATATTGCGGCCTACTTTTTGTGAGTTGATGAAATAGTAAACATTATTAAATGCTTGTGAGAAGAAGTTAAAAAAATAGTCATTGTCGAGAAGATACTAAGGTCTCTTCCAATGAGATTTGATCTTAATATTTCATCACTAGAAGAAAGAGAAGATCTTGGTACGATAAGAATGGACAAGATGCATGGAATATTTATAGCTTATGAAATGAGAACAGAATAAGAGAACCCATCCAAGAAGGAAGAAACTTTCAAAGCATCCAAGAAGACAAAGAAGAAGAATAAGAACAAGTCAAAGTCAAATTGCAGCTGCAACGATGATTTGGACAAAGATGGAGAAATAACCAACTTTGTGAGGAAGTTGAAGAGAGGAAATGGAAAGTACAAAGGTATGCTTCCCTTAAAATGTTTTAATTACGGTAAAATTGGTCATTTTACAAATAAATGTCCTTATGATAAGAAATCAAACAGTGGTGAAGAAGAAGATCCCAATAAAAAAATAAATATCAAAGGGAAACAAGAAAGGATATAAAAGGAAAGTCTTCAAGAAAAATATATACTCAAGAGAAGACAGTTCCTCATTTGATGAATATGATGAAAGCAATAGTGACTCATAAATATTACTCTTTATGGGTACGGAAACAAAGAAAATAACTCTTGAAAGCGATGAAGAAGAAGGTGAAGTGGACCTTGAGGTAGAATTAATTAGCACCTTAATTGAGCTGAAGAAAGAAAGGAAGAAAAAAAAATCATTCAAAGAAGAAATCATGTCCTTGAAAACTCTACCTGAAGAAGGAAAGAGAATGGAAGAAGTAATGCAGATACAAGTGATTAAGAAAGAAAAAGAGTATGAGAAGCTTGAAGAATAAGTCCTATCATTGAGAGTTAAAGTTGTCAAGCTCAGCAGGAACACTGAAGAGAGAGAAAGCTCCATACCGCCAATAAAGAAAGTTGAAGAGAAGTGTTACAGGTTGTTAGAAAGGAAGAATGAAGAGAAGGATAAGGGTGATACAGAATTAATCAAGGAATCTATTAAGAAGGAAGAATGAGAGCCCTCAAAGGAGAACATTCCAGAAATGAAGAAGACTCAAGAAGAAGATTACAGAAGAGACAGATATCAAAGAGGACCCTCCACTTTCAGGTATCAAAGAAGCTTCAATCATTGTGAAGTAAACAACAGAAGAGAAGATAGTGATCATCCAAGGCATGAATTTAGAAGGACTACATCAAAAATATCATTCACTCCCAGGTATCAAAATTTATTTTATGGTCATTGTTTTACTTGTAATAAATTTGGACATAAAGTTGTAGATCGCATAGATTATGGAAGAAATGTTCAAGAAATAAATGTTTATGTGGCCCCACACAATATTAAATGTTACAAATGCCACAACTATGGATATATAGATCATGATTGTAGAATCATGATGGATACTTCCATGAAAGAAAACATTGATATCATATGCAAGAAAGTTTGGAAAAGAAAGAAAGAACAGGTTAATAAAGAGTAGGTAAATGAAGAACAGGTCCCAGAAATCATACTCTCAGGATTTGTAGTAGTATGAGACCATGATGAATATACAAGAAAAGAGGAAGATGTCAAAATTAAGGAAGATGATGAAGAGGAAGATGTCATAATTCAGATTATAGAAGAAACAAATTACTTCGCTTTAGGGCAGCTTCCTCCACCTTTCTGATCCATCCGACTTGGAGACTCCCATTAAATATGAATATTGAACAAGGGGGATCTAAGAAGCAGCTCTACAGATCATAGAACTATCTTTCGAGAAGCCTGAAGCATTTGTAGATTTTGGGAAGACAAATTCAAAGTGGTTTGATGATAGAAGTGTAGAATGTCTTGTGACAGTTTGATTGTTTTAGAAGCAACTTTAAGAACACATACTCATGCAGGTATCAACTGAAAGTTACATAGGAATATATTCATGATTGTATAGACGATTCCACGCAGGGATATATTCAGTACATATTTTTCCATTCTGAGCAAACAGATTGAGCAGCAAGGAATAATTTGTGATCAGTTGCAGTAGATGGGTCAACATTGTGTACAACTGATTAGCAGAACCATGGAAAGTTTTATGACATATGGACAGAGATGGATTCATGAGATAATTGTCAGGTACATAAGACATGAGTCAGAGAATATGCATAACAGTGGATGAAAGCATATTTACAGGTGAAATCAGTTAATCATGGGAAAGCAAGCAGTGAAAGGTACAACATAACCGGGAAAGAGAAATTGTCAGTAGAATCTATATCGTCGGAAGAAATTTGTTGAATGACATGATCATTAAGCAGTAAACAATATAAGATATGAAGATTTGAAGTCAAGTAACTTTGAATTTTTTTTGTATATGTCAATTAATTACAAGAGAAAACACTAATGGAAAAGAGCATCGGAAGAGAGAAAATAAATAATATATAGGAAAGCCCCACATTGATCTACATGACATCTTGCATAGAAGTCAAGGGGTCATAAATCATCAAATAAAGAGTTCAGGAAAGAAATATTAGAAGCATGAAGACAGGGGGAGACATAGTGATAGGGGGACCCTTTTTCCCATGATGTCAAAGGTGGAGAAAGACAAAGATCATAAGAGAAATATTAGAAGCTTGAAGATAGGGGGAGAAGCCCCAAGAGGAGATACCCTTTTCCATTGATGTCAAAGGGGTAGTGAAACATGAGGATAGAAAGATCATGAAAATTGGTCACAGGTGAAGTATGAGTGTTGCCATCAATGCTAAAGGGGGAGATTGTTGGATAGTTGGTTGTCATTGATTTTGTTGGATAGTTGATTGTCATTGATATAAACATAAGTGGTTGTCATTTATGTTAATAGATGAGATGGCTATAATTGAAGAAGTCTCCAAAGTGGTCCCTTTATGGCGTATATTTAAGCATGACCCTCATGGGAAGACACTTTGAAGAAGTCTACAAGAAACCAGAGGGTTGGTCATGAAGCTCAAAGTTGTTTGAGGATAAGGGCATTAAGGACACTGTAAATGTTGGTAACACGCGCATAGATGGATATTCCTTGTCATGTTGTTTCCAAAAGTAGGTGGAACATCATGTAGTTCCTCACGGTTGAGGATTTATGAGGTCATAAAGTTGGAAGCCCCGAAGAATGGTTAAGAAGCCCTTAAACGGTTATAACAAGATGCTACAAGTCATTAATTAAAGGGTAAAGTGGTTATAACAAAAAAGTATAGGTAAGCCCTAAAGGTAAGGAAATAACTCACATGGAAAGGTATAAATACACTTCGAGAAGCCTATCATTCTAGCACACACAAATTTATTGAATATCTTATATGTGAGCACACCTGATGTATTTGGCAAATCTGAGGTAGCAAGTCTGAGGAAATGAAAGAGTAAGGAGTGTAAAATTTTTGATATTGTAGGGGAGATTGAAGGTTTATGAGAAACCCTAGTTTGGCTGGCCCCCGCGGGTCAGGCTACTAGTGTCTCGCGAGGCACCCCCATGGGTTGTACGGCCCTTGTCTCACGAGGCCCTGTGTGATGCATGGGTTAGTCCCGAGAAGTCGAGACAAATATGTAGGAGGATTCTAGTACCGAGTATTTTAGGCTAAGGAAGAGCTACAAGTCTGAAATATTATGAATCAGGTTAGCTACAGGTGTAAAGGTACATTATTCTATGTGTTTTGAGGCTTGCATCTTGGAAGGTTTAGTACATGCTTGAGGTATGTCTTTGTGAGTTTTGGTATATGCCTTGAGGTATGTCTTGGATACTTGGCATATGGTTTGTTGTATGGTATATGATTGAGGAATATCATGAGTGATATGGCACATGTTTGATGGTATCTCTTGGTAAATGGTTTATGGATTTTGGCACATGCTTGAGGCACATGGTTTGAGGTACATCTTGGTTACATGGTTGTAATGTTATGGTGCATTCTTGAGGCATGTTTTTGGTATCTTTTTGAGGCATTGGTATATGCTAGAGGAACATATTTGGTGCATGGTCCAAGGCACATCTTTGGCACATGTATGGCATGCATTTCTTAGTGATATTGATGCATATTTGAGGCACATCTTGATGAGGTTATGGCACATGTTTGAGGTACATGCACTAGATGTTGTGGTATATGTTTGGTGATGTTGGTACATGTTGAGAAACATCTTGGTGATATTATGGTACATTGTTAGAGGCATATCTTGTCTGTCTTGGTATCTAGTTTGGTATATGTCATGGTGATGTTATCACATGCTTGAGGCACTTCATTGATGATATCTTATGGTACATGGTGTATGGAATGATTGTCACATATCATGAGTGATATGGTATATGGTTGAGGCACATGTTACAGTATAGGTTTTGTTTCATGAGTTGATGATGATATGGTACATTGCTAGAGGAACTTTTTGGTGATATTGGTACAAATTTTGGTTGATGTACATGGTTGATGCATGAGATGGTACAGTTTTGATACATGGTTTATGTATGTGATGTGGTACATGGTTAATGTACATGGCATGGCTCATGGTTGATGCATGGTATTGTATAGGTTATGTACATGGTATGGTGATGGTTTTGGTATCCATGTGAGTGGATCTAGTTATAGTTGGTTAATGATGGTATATTAGTGACAGAGACGGTAACAGGGATAGTGACAGGTTGGATTATCATCAGTAACAGGTTGATGATACAGTGGCAGTGTTACAGGTGGATGTGATAATGACACGTTGATGTGACAGTGGTAGTCATAGGTTGATGTGACAATGACAGATACAGGTTGATGTGACAGTGATAGTGACATGTTGGATGATAGGTTGATTACATGTTTATGATACTGTGGCAGTGAAAGTATCAATGGTAGTGACAGTTTGAGTCTAAACTTATATTTCAGGGTGGTAGGGTGGGGCAAGGAAAGGGATTTGTAGCCTCCTTTCGGTTGGTGCCGGAGAACATGGAGTTGGAGCTTCCTTCAGGTTGGAGTTTGTAAATTAGGGGTTCATAGCCTCCTTTCGGTTGGTGTCGTAGAACTCATGGAGTTGGATATTACTTCAAGTTGGAACCTGTAAATCATGGGGTCATATCCTCCTTCGAGTGGTAGCTGGAGAATTCAGATAGTTGTAGATTCCTTTAGGTTGGTTCCTGTAAATCAGGGGGTTGGTGCTAGAGAATTTGGAAGTTGGTGCTTCCTATGAATGTATTCTTGATATATATAATAAATGATTTTGTGGTTTTCTCCCATTTGGTTTTCCACGTAAATTCGGGTGTATTGTGTATATGTGGTTGTTTATTATGCATTGATGAATGATATTATTTATGATGCAATGATATGCCAAATGCATAAGTGATAAATATTGAATACTATTGATAAGATGAAGCTATTGAATATTGTTGATAAAGTTGAAGTTTATATTTACTATGACTGAAAGTGGTAAAAAGTGCTCATACTTATTCACCCCCCAGGCCCCTCTCAGTATTCCAACACAAGTTTTTTTGTAAGAGTTCGGAATCAGTTTCAGTGTTGTGGTTTTTCTTCACGCAAGACCAATGGGGATGGTTTCTCTTTTGAAGAAAAGAGAAGAAAATAAAAGGATACCAAAAAGAAGGAAATGATGTGTGTCCATCCTCTCATTGGATATCCCTATGTGTCAACTTCAACTAGTATTTTACATAATCAAAACCAGAGGTCGTATACCCAATATATTGTCAATTTTCTCAATTCCTTTGCATTTTTGCAACCTCCATTTCACCCTCCGCATTCCACAATTTGTACCCCTTAAGTCCCCAACACTTATTCATTTTCATGATTTACCATATAACTCTCCAACACTTAGTCATTTTCATGATTTACCACATTTCTCCCTAGCGCTTAGTCATTTTCATGATTTACCATGTTTTACTATTTTCACACTAAGTCCTCGAAGAAGAATGTGAAGATTTTTTTTTATTTGCATCATCCATATCATTTCTTATCCTAAGTTTTATCCCCTTCCCCCATCCTTTGATATGCCTCCCAATATACACTCTACCCTATGAAAACATGACACATGGAAGCCCCTTGACATTTGGACATGTGACAATGAAGTGGACGTATCTCTGAATAACACTTGGAATGCATGGGTTGGAAACAGATGAATAGGCAATGAGGTGGTGACCAAAAATTACACTATGCACAAGCTACACAAGGTTCCATGGTTATCCCTACTTCACACAAAAATAATATGGGGATGTCATTTGTTTATAAACATGATATGAGAACCCTCCCATAATGCATGTGGGACAAATAGGGTAGATTTACAAAACAAGGGCTGAGAATTCACGTAGAAGAATAGATCAATTATTGTTGAGTCCCTATCTTATGGTGGCCATAACTTGAGATATTGATGTCCAAATTGAGAAAATGGGAGCTCGTTGGAAATATAGAGCCATGAAAAATAACCTGGAAATGGTTTTCATGGTTGGAATGACAACTATCATGCCCTAAAAATCAAAACACATTTGTGACTATTTATAGCTTGGCAACAAATTATTTTTTTAATGGTTTATTAAAATAAATTTATGAACATCTAAAGTTGGTCCCAGTTGGGGAACGGATATATAAGTGCACAGTTACAAAGATATTTCAATAATCATTGATATTTTATTACAAAAAGGAGAAAAATAAACCATAATACTAAAGAATCTCCAAGAATATGAATAGAAGATTATAAAAGAAGATGAGATGCATATTCATGGACAGTTTTTAAGGAGGAATTTTGTTGGAAGCAAATTTTGTCTTTCTAAGATTTGTGAATTAGCTGGCTTGACTTTCCCCCTCATATTTCTTTTTGATTGATTCTTTCCATTAGTTTTTACATGTATGTTTTGCAATAATAAGACCTAAGTCTGATCATATATCTATATATATATACTTTTTCATGCATTCCCTATTATATTCTAGGTCTAGAGGAGAAAAAAATATTCTTGTAGAAAGAAAATGCAGTTTATTTCAGTTTATCTAATTATGACTGAGATCTTGTTGAGGTTGTTCCAACCCTCTTGTTTCAAACATTGTTAAACTTGCTACATTTGGTATATTATTATTAGTTTCTCCCATAAATAACTATTCAGATATCATTTTGTTTTTATGAATCTTGTGGTGATGTTATCAATGGATTCTTGAGCACGTGATGCTTTTCAAACTATTTGATATTAACAAAGCAATCTTTTAAAGTTCTTTGATGACCTATCCATTTTTTATTTCATCTTACAAAGTTATAGTTGATTCTGGGTTCACATTATTTTAAGAGGAAGGAAAAATATCCATTGAAAGAAAACCTTGTAGATAAAAAATCTTTTGCAGTCATATTTATTCATTTTCTTGAATGAGATGATGTGCTCGACAAGTACATCTCTTATATGAAATTTTTATTGGAAGATTCATTGGGGTTTGCAATTTAGCACTCTCCCTTTTCATGCATCTAAGGTCATAAGAAGAGTCTTTCATATATATCAAGAGAGGAGTACCACCTCTATAAAAATGTAGGAGAACCTTTCTTGTTTCCCATGAGACTTTATCTCAATGTTAGTTCTTTTCCTTTGTTAATAAAAAGAGATCAACATTTTTCCCACGCATATTGGGAAAAGATTCATTTTCAAGAAATCTGATACTTTTTAGGATCGGATATTATTGAAAAACTCAAAGTTGTCTAGTTCAATTCTTGGAAAGAGATCTAGCATATTTCTAGTTGAATGGTTTAAGATGAACCGAGTTCTTGAAAACCTCATTCAAGGAGCATCAAATAGCCTTGAATATATGTTATTGGAGTTTCGAGCACAAGTCAGCTATTCCAATTTAAGGAGAATCAAAGAACCATCCAAGATTCAGGAGGATGAGCTCCCTGGAGACTCCATTATCTGGAATTTGAAGAAATATGCCCTAGAGACTCCACTAAAAATATTCTATAATTACAAGAAGATCTATATGGAGACTCCACAGAAGAGTTTATTTCATGTTGTGATTGTTATAATATGAAGGATTGTGCTCGTTTTACCATTGACAATACCCTTGTCACCCAACCATAGGTCGAAGCCACCCTCCGAGCACCTTGACCTTAATAGAGAAGAATACTGGTAGCAATCAATAGCCAAGCAAGGATAATGCACCAAGCAAGAAAAGTAACCAAAGTTGATCAGATAGTCCCACCCAGAAATTGGCGCAACACCTTTCCCAGAACTTGCACACAAAGCTTCCAAACTGCAGTGCGCACAACTGGCTCTCTGCAATTCTGAGAATGTGAATAATGAGAAACTAGCGCCCTGTAATTATAGTAATCTAGCAGGCTTGCCTGGGCTGACTTCTCCTTCTAGGTACTAATTAATTCATATCAATTATATTTTTGTAGTTGACATCTCATCTAGGGTTTCCTTTACTTCTTTTCTTCCTTTCGGAATATTATAATCTCGTCATAGGTCACAATAGAGGTTCATACCTCTCGAAGCTACCATAATATCAACACTCCCTGCTAGCTAGGGAGGTATGGTATTGAACAGAAACAGACCATTCAACTGGTAGCATCATGAACATCGTCATTATTATCCAACTGGATAATCTCCATGACAAATGGTACAATATCAATTGATTGAACACAACTATGTCTATCCACAGTAGTACACAACTACTCAAACCATGACACATAGTCACAAACAGTCGAACATATCCACCACAGTAGTATATCTCTACTGTTTAGAGACAGACAGTCTCCATAACAATCATCTGATGATAATCTGCATAGAAAATATTGTTAAAGATAAACCAAATCATCTGGGCCAATCTTTCACTCACATTTGTGAGATATGAAAGAATATTTTCCCTCGGAGTAGAACAATGAGATATCTGGACTATTCTTCACAAGCAAGGAATAATAACTATCATGTCTTCTAAACCTGAACCATTCCCCACCTTGGGCCATTCTTCCTACACTAATCAAAGTGCACCCTGGAGAGAATGTATAAACCCTAAGGAATGCATGTCCCTGATTGTTGAGCATGGACCAT
>SNQJ01S0080205.1:21594-34896 GCA_010110895.2 Picea sitchensis | reverse complement strand
CATTGGTATCTATTGTTTTACATTGCTTATTAATTGATATCAGATAGTCATTGAAGTACTAACCCATTGAGTTATAGCCTGCATATATACTGTATTATTGTTGTCTTGTTCCGGGCAGGTGTTTTCATTTGGGCATACACTTCATTGTTGTTTATTTAGATGGACTATCTGACCTAGGTGGTAACCTGTGAGGAGGAACTTTTACTTTAAGCTTTATACCTTTGCCTCTTCAAAATCCCAGGTTGTTGGGGACGTCTCCCCTCGGATAACCTCCCTAAACAGAAAGAACCTCCCCATTGAGGTGGCATTGGGTGGGGAAGGTTCATTTTATGCCAGTTTGGTCTCTATCCTTAAGCCTTTGACCTAAACTACAAACTGTGCGATAACAAACCTAAAAGTTGAAGAATTCTCTCTTGCACTACAAGCCCAAAGAAGAAGAAGTGACTGGTATGTTGACAATGGTTGTTCAAAGAAAATGATAGGTGACAAGAACATATTTATAAATCTGAAGAAAGAAAGAGATGGATCAATTTCATTTGGCAATGCCAACTCAACCAAAACTATAGGGAAAGGCACAATCAATCTTGGAAGTAAGGATGCCAAGGCAGAAAATGTCCTACTTGTCGAAAACATGAAGCATAATTTGTTGAGCGTGAGTCAAATGTGTGATTAGGGACGTAGACTTATATTTTATTTAGAGAAGTGTGAGATAAAAAAAGAAGGATTGTGAAAATTGGTGGCTACAACAATAAGGAATCCAAACAATATATACATCTTAAATGAGATTGGAAAGGAAAGATGTTGCTTGGGAAAGGAAAATGAAAGTTGGATTTTGCACAGAAGAATGGGACACATGAACTTTGACAATCTGGTCGAAATTAGCAGAAAGGAAGCAGTAAGAGAAATGCCCTAAGTTTCAAAACTGTCTAGTACTATGTGCAAGCATTGTCTACATGGAAAAAATAAAAGAAAATAATTCATACCGAAGGAATACTCTACAACAAAGCTGTTGGAAATTGTGCACATTGATCTATGTGGACCAATGAGAAAAAAAAACTAAATGGAGAACTATACTTCATGCTACTTATTGATGACTATACAATAATGACTGCAGTTTGTTTTCTCAAGAAGAAATCAGAGGCATTTGGAAATTTTAGAACATTCAAGGAGATGGTTGAAAATGAAATGGATTAGAGAATCAAGTGCTTAAGATAAGAAAATGGAGGTGAATTCATATCAAAAGAATTCATGGAATTCTATGAAGAGCATGGAATAAAAAGACAGTTCTCAGCTGCTAGGACACCTCAACAAAATGGATTTGTTAAAAGGAATAACATAACCATAACAAAGATGCCCATAACCATGTTGAAGGATTCGAAGTTGAGATATTTTTTTTGAGTACAATAAGTATACACAAACACTCATATATTGAATAGATGAATGCTTAGAAGTAACATTGAAAAAACTTCATATGAGTTACGGAAGGGAAGACCAGCAAATGTCAAGCACTTTAGAGTATTTGGAAGCAAATGCTACATAAAAAGAGAAGATGATAGAGTTAGAAAATTCGATTCTCTAGTTGATAAAGGCATATTGGTTGGATATTCTAGCAAAAGAAAGGTATACAAATGTTACAATATGAGACTCAAAAAAATAGTGGAAAGCATAAATGTAAGGATTGATGAAGTAGATGTGTTGAAGATCAAAGAAGAAAGAAAAAATTCTAATGAACAGGAAGAAAAAGAAGAACTAAAAGAAGAAGAGGCAAAATAAGAACAAGAAGAAAAACAACTAGAAGTAGAACAAGAATAAAATGACCAACATGAATTTATGATGCCCTTCAGGACACCTAAACATCATGTTCAATTAATCATCCACCATAACAAATTATTGGAGATGAAAATGTAGGAATATAGACTAGAGGAAGCAGAAAGGGTATGTACATGATAACATATACACCTAGCACTATTATCCACAGTTGAACCCAACAAATTTTAAGAAACCAATAATGATGATCATTGGATCAAGGCCATGGAAGAAGAACAAAATCAGATAGAGAAGAATGAGACATGGGATCTCGTTCCAAGATCTAAAGACAAAAATGTGATTGGTACAAAATGGGTGTTCAGAAAAAAACTAAGCGAAGATGGATAGTGATGTAGGATCATCTCTCCACGCCAGTCATGCGCCATCCATCCAACCCACTCAACGCATTCAAGGAAGAGAGGCACCATCCCTCTCATATTTTGAATTTGAATTAGGGGAATTTAATATTTCTAAGGTTGTTAGAGCCAAAAGTTCGTGCCTGTACGCAGGCTTTAGCTATAGGTATCTTTAATGGTTGTAAGGCTGCAATGTAGCTCCGATTCGGACTAGACAACCATTTATTGGTAAGTCAATGTAGATTGAGTAGGTAGGTGAGGATAGAGGGAAGAGCTCGAAGAGCTCCTCATGTAAAAATACCTTTTTCGATCTCATTTTGGGTAAGTTGGTAGAGATAGAGAAAGAGATGAGACACTGTCAAGGTCTGAGCTCAGGAACACCTTGTAAAGAGAGGCATTTTTATTAATACAAACTAGAGTAGTTTTTCCTGTATATATTGTCTGTGTTGTGTGAATGCTTTCATGTGTTATTTATATGCTATGAATATATGTTGTAGATGGGTGTTAGTATGTGTTTGCAGGGACAGATAGGTTCTGCTATCTGTTGGGTTCTTTGATTTCAGGTTTAGGGGATCTTTGAGGCTTCATGCTAAGAGGGCGTGACAAAACACTATGGGTTCTGATAGCCAGTGCTTAGAGAGCACTTCCAATTCTGCAGAATTTGGGAAAAGATGTGTCAGGAGGGCATACCACTCGAAGTCATTGACTCAAGGAGAAGACCTCAAGGTTACTGAACACCTTGAAGGAAAGACTTTGTAGAGGAAAACACAGTAGAAGACAAAATCTTTGAGGAGTTTTGTAGAGCTCTGCAAAGAGGGAATTGAACAGGTGCATAGACTACACAGAGAGAACTCTTTTGAGTTCTGGAATAGAAGAAGATTCCAAGGAAGGATATTCACAGGGTTGCTAAATACCCTACAGACTCAGCAAGAAGTTTCCTTGAGAAAAGGAGTGTAAGGAGGGCATCAAATTCTCCATCTGAAAGTGAAGGAAGGAAAAGGGTGAAGTCCCCTTAGAGATCTGAGTAGTGGAGAATCTCATAAGAGATAACATCAAGTTAGTGTGCAGAGATTTTGCAAGGTGTGTAGGAGTCGTGGAAACCTTTTAAGGTTTTAGAGAAGGCCAAGATCAGGAGGGAGAGTTATTTTATGCACAGAGGCCACAAAAGGTTACAGAGGCTAAAAAGGAGAACTCTTTGGAGAGTTTAGAATCTCAAAAGATCAGGAGGGACAACATCTTTGAATATGTAGGCGATATCAACTGTGGAAGAACTCGCAGAGAAGAAAAGCAAAGGTCGAAGCCCTTGGCTTTTGAAAAACAATATTCCAAGGAGTCGGAAGAAAGCGCATGCTCAACTAGGGAGCACAGTTGTCGGTGGATCAGGCCGAGGAAATATCTCATTGAATTTCCATGTCTAGATAGAAACAGGAGAGCGCATAGGAAGGGAGTAGATCTGGACCGTTAGATCTCACTTAGGCAGTCGATAGTCATTGGATCTGTCAGAAGAATCACGCGGTTTAAACCCTCGTGAGCAGAGGAGAAAAGTCCGAAAATAGGTGTGGATATTGGGATTTCGGAGGTCCTGATGACGAAAGGTCGGGACACTCCATAGCAAAAGTCCCAAAATAGCAAGAGAAATCTGATCCGTCCATATGAAAGGAGGACACGTGTCATGAGATCTCCATTTCGGGGATTCAAACACCGAGAAACACAGAGGGGAGTCTTTCAACTTCGTCAACGATGAATTCCCGAAAACAATCTGGATCGTCCCTTCATAGGAGGACACATGGTAGAGATCGGGGAGTCCACCAGGTTTTTGGACACCAGGGATTCGAGAAGACAGAGGAATTCTGCCACAGGGATCATGGAGTTCTAAAATCTAAAAGAGGATCAAAAGCGTCCAGGTAGAGGACACGTGGCAGCAGGAAGGTACTTCGATACTTCGGGTACCAGAAGTATAGAGGTCAGTGAAGGCTTAGGGCAATGGGATTCGTGAAATTCTGAAACATGAAGTCCCAAAAATGTTCAGAAGAGCATTGTCGGGTTGCGAGGGAGAAGGACAAGATTTCGGCATATCGACCATTAGGATTTCGGAAATCCTAAGGATGAGAGATACAGGATCTTGCGTAGGAAAACCCTGAAATGATCACGGTCGTTGATTGGAGGAGTGGATCATGACCATTGATCTCAGCTAGGAGTGAAAAAGGGTCGTATTGTCACTTCGACATTTCAGATACCAGAAGTGCAAGAGAGCAAAGGCAGAGGAAGCCTTGCAACGGGAAAGCTCGAAACATGAAAGTCTGAAAGCATTGGAGGAAGCCAGCATTTCGGCATATCAGAGTTAGAAACTTCGGGAGTTCCGAGGACAAGGAGAATCAAGCATTTCGGCACTGGAAACTCCGAAATCATGAAACACGAAGAGCTGGGGAAAAGAAACCCCTGGAGGAGAAAATCCAGGGAGAGGCATTTTGGGATACCAGAATTCGACATTTCGAGGATCCTGTAGACATAAGGTCAGAGAATTTTGGCATCAGAAAAACCAAAATCGTGAAAGGAGGAGAAGGCTGGGAAACAAGTATTTCAGCATTTCGAAAATTGGCTTTTTGGGAGTCTTGAAGACAAGAAACTAGGCGCTTTGTGTCGATGAACCTCGAAGAAGGCTGCAGTCATATGAGGGGAGGTCATATGGACTAAGGGTATAGCCTAGGGGGATAATTACTGTGAGCGCCATTTTGATGTTTCGGTATTTTGGAGATCAGGAGATCGAGGAGTCAAGGACTCTCGATATCAGGACTTGCGAAGTCCCGAATCCCAAAACTCCATTTAGGGAAAAAGGCAATGGTAGTGTGCAGAGACCATGAATAGGTGAAAACTTGCACCTTATGCATATCATGCACTGGTGGAGTTTCAAGAAGGAACTGTGGATCGAAGATTTTCGGTTCCAGTAGGGAATAAAAGGAGCCGCTTCGGCTCGAGGAGGTTTGGGAACGATCCTGAGAGCGGATCTCGACCTGCGGGTTGGGGGGTCTGCATCATATAAGTAACCAGAAAAAAGAAAATGTTAGTATGCAAAGGATATGCTCAAGTTGAAGGAGTATATTTTGAAGAAACCTTTGGCCTTGTTTCCATAATGGAAGCAATCAAAATGATCTTGGCCTATGAAAGTTCCAAAAGAATCAAAGTACATCAGATGGATGTAAAATCATCATTTCTAAATGGTGAATTAGAAGAAGAAGTCTACATCAAACAACCAGAAGGATTCCTATTTTCAGAAAGAGGAGGCTATGTTTGCGGATTGAATAAATCTCTATATGGACTCAAGAAATCCCCTAGAGCCTAGTATTCAAGATTGGAGAAGTATTTGTAGGAACAAGAATTCAAAAAGGGTAATGCAATAGTAATCTCTATGTAAAGGTTGATAGGAGAAGCATACTTATCATTGAAGTATATGTGGATGACATTATCTTTGGAAGTGATGATGATAGGATGAGTAAGAAGTTTTCCCAGGACATGTAGAATGAGTTTGAAATGTCACTACTTGGTGAATTGACATTCTTTTTGGGATTTCATATATCTCAGCTAGATGAAGGAATTTTCATTTCCCAAACTAAGTACATCAAATAAATGTTGAAGAAGTTTAGAATGGAATATTGAAAACCAGTAAGTACTCCTATGGTGACTGGTTACAAGTTGAAAAAAGACGATGAATCTAAGGAATCAGATCAGAGACTCCATAGATCAATGATTGGCAGCCTACTCTATGTGACAACTTCAAGAACATATGTAATGCAAGTAGTTGGATAGGTTGCAAGATTTCAATCAACACCGAAAAGGAAACTCATGTTCTAGTAGTAAAGAGGATATTCAGATATATTAAAGGAACAACAGAGTTTGGATTCTGGTATCCAAAAGGAAATGAGATGACTATGGTCACCTACAAATATGTAGATTGGGCAGGAAGCATTAATGATTGAAGAAGTACTAGCGGAGCAACCTTCTATTTGGATGATTGTTTGGTATCTTGGTTAAGTAAGAAACAATACTCAGTATCATTATCTAAAGTAGAACAAAATACATTGCAACAACAACATGTTATAATCAAGTTCTTTGGATGAAGCAAACCATGCAAGATATACAAGTGAAGTATGATGAACCCATTTCAATATTTTGTGACAATACCAGTTCTATCAGTATCTCCAAGAATCCAGTGGTGCATTCCAAGACCAAACATATTCTGATCAAGTTTCACTTTCTGCGGGAACAGGTTATAGAAAAGAATATCAAGTTAGAGTATATTGGGACAAAGGAAAATATTGCATACATCTTCACTAAACCTTTCCCAAGAGAGACATTTGAGTATATTTGACAGAAAATTGGAATAGTTTCTTCTCCACAGTGATCTACATGTATTTTGCTAAGAAGAAAAGGAAATAAAAATCATATATGAAGAAATGATAAATGAATCCTAGTACGAATGATTTTTATATGTCAACTATTTACATAATTAGGAAGCACCAATGGACAAATTGCACCAGAAGAGAGAAAGAACAAAAGCGGGAGAGAAAGTTCAAAAGCCTATTGTCAGAAGAGGGTATGTTATCAGGGGGAGTTACCCTTTTCCATTGATATCAAAGGGGGAGAAAGAACAAAATCATGCTAATTGGGGGAGCATTGGTCGCAGGGGGAGCATGAGTGTTTCCATCAATTCCAAAGGGGGGGATTGTTGGAAAATTGATTGCCATTGATGTCAACTTTAGAAGCGGTCTAGAATCCCTTAGAAGAAATGGGTAAAAGTGAAGAATTATCCAAAGTGGTCCCCTTATGGCGTAGCTTTAAGCATGGCCCTCATGAGAAGATTCTTTGAAGAAGTCTACAAGAAACCTAGAGGTGTGGTCATGAGGCCCGAAGTTGACTGAGGAAAATGAGGTTGAAGAATACTTCATGTGTATACAAAACCCTCATAGATGGATAGTCCTCATCATGCCATTTCCAACGGTAGGTGGTAGGCTATGTGTTTCCTCATCATTAAGGAGTTATGCCCTCTTGAATTTGGAAGCCCCGGAGAATGGTTAAGAATCCCTTAAACCGTTACAAGTCTTAATTAAAGGGTAAAGTGGTTGTAATAAGAAAGTAAAGGTTGGTCATAGAGTTAAGGAAAGAAGTCACTTTGTAAAAGCATAAATACACCACAAGAAGTATCTCGTAAGTACAAAACACAAGTTCAATGATTATCTATATTTCAAGTGATATGAGGTAGCGAAGTCCGAGGTAGCTAAGGGAAGGAAAAGGGAAAAGTCTAAAAACTAGATTTATGAGGTTATCCGTGGGTCACAGTGGAGAAAGGCACGAACATCTGTGGGTTGATAGTGTACAAGTCGTGGTTTTATGAAAATCTCTTGAAGAATATGCTATCTTTTGTTTGTTGAAGATGATGTGTACCAAGTTGGTCTATTGGTCTAAGATTATATGCTTCAGGTCTTCTTTATGAGTAAAGGTATGTCTTTTATGTGTTAGTTTGAGGCTTGTATATTGGATGGTATGGAACATGCTTAAGGCATGTCTTGGAGGCCCTTTTGGTACATGGTTGCATATGGTTAAGGTTCATGTCTTGGTGGTATTGATACATGCTTGAGACATATCCTTGGTACTTGGTTTATGGATGTTATGGTTCATTGTTAGAGGCACATATTTGTGATATTAGCATACACTTGAGGCATATCTTATGGTATATGGTATGATGCATGCTTGAGGTACATTTTGGTACATGTTTTGGATACTTGATGTTTGGTATATTCTTTGATATGATCTATGTGAGTGGATCTAGTTGATGTATCAATATTAGTGACAATGACAGGTTGACATGTTACAGGTCGATGAGATAGTGATAGTGATAGGGATAGTGACATGTTGGATGACAGATTGATGTATTAGTGCCACTTGCAGTGAAAATATCAGTGGTAGTGATAGGTTGAGTCTACACTTATATTTCAAGGTGGTAGGATGGGGCAAGGAAAGGGGGTCATATCCTCCTTCCATTTGGAGCCAGAGAACACAGGGAGTTGGAGTTTCCTTTAGTTTAGAGCCTGTAAACTAGGGGGTTGGATCCTCCTTCCAGTTGTAGCTTCCTTCAGGTTGTAGCCTATAAAAGGGGGTTGGAGCCTCCTTCTAGTTGGTGGTGGATAATTTGGAAGTTGGTGCTTCCTACGAATGTATTATTTTGATATATAAGAAATAATTACGTGGTTTTCTACCATTTGGGTTTCCACGTAAATTCTGGTGTACTTTTCATGTGGTTATTTGATGTGATGTTTCTTATGGTTATATGTTCATGGAATGTTAAATGAAGGAACAAATTGTTAATGATAATATATTTTGGTTGAAAGTGGTATCAAATTGCATAATATTGATTCAACCTCCCTCTCAATATTCCAACATTATTCTCCAATCTTTGGCTAAACAATAACAAACTAGAGGAACCATATTGGGACTATTATCTTATCTAAAAATTCAAACTCTGTTGTTGCCTCCTCATCATTGAGTATTCTTTCATGAATCATGACATTAATGACCATGTGGAGACTACCTGCCAAAACATCCTTGTATAAAGGTCCATATCTTCCTTATTTCCAACAATGTTTATTTATTTAAATGAGAAGTCTCATTCAATAAATTAACAAATGTCATATTCAAAAGGGGTTTCTTAAACATCATCACTAAAATTTATTTAGAAATCTTTGCATCTACAACCCATGTAAATGAATCTATCCCAAATGAAAAAGGACTAGACATATATTTCCCTTCTCTACAGGACCTCTTATTTACAAACCATTTTTGTTTTCTTATGCATGTAGATGATATAACAGTCAAACCTTCTAGAAGACATCCCAGGGAAAATCCATGGTGCCAAACCAATATGGACTCTACTATGTTTTTTCCTTAAAGACATCCCAGGGAAAATCCTTGGTGCCAAACCAAGATGGAATCTACTGTGTTATTTGCCTTCAACAACGTGTGGATTTACAACTATAGGGAATGTATATGATGCACCTCTAAATGTTATTGAAAATATTTTGAGATCATTGGACATATATATCTTTATATTTTTGTCAAAAAAATTAAAATATATCATGGTCTCTAATGCATCAGTGGTTCCATGGGGATATTACTAGTCAAATTATTTACTAGGAGATTAAAGTAAGGACATTTAGACTACCAACTGCAGGAGAAGAAATGTGGCCAATTAAAAGATTTTGCAAGACATACAATACTCTCAGATTATTAAGGTTGAAGATTTCTACAGGAATGGTTGTAGTAAGATGACATGCATAGAGATTCAAATATTCAAGTTGCCACAAATAACTTATGTTTGGAAAAGGGTTTAGGTAGAAGTTTATCTCAACTATATTCAGATTCTGTAAAGATCTTAAGTTTCTCAAATTATACGGGATTCTTCCACTAAATATATTGAAAAACATATCTAACAAAGTCAAACTAGGCCAATTTAATAACTCCCATGGTATCTACCCTCCAAACAAGTTTTCACTCACATGAAGTGATCTCAGAGCATACCCTAAAATGACATGCAAGTTACCTGATAAATTATTCATGCTTAGTCTCATTGCCAATATCTTCATAATATCCCACAAATCAAGATTGATAGGTCTAGGGAATGCACTTTTTCTTAGTTCTACTATCTTGAAAGAAGTTACATTAGACAATAGATGTAGAGGACTTGCAAAGATATTTTGTTAGATGACTTGTAAAGAGATTTTGTTCGAGAAGGATATAGATGGCACCTAGGAAAATTTAAAATCCTCGATTTGTCCTTCGAGTTGATTTTTTGCAAGAGTTGATGTCCTAAGCTATGGATAAAATTGGATTAATCCCCAAGATGTTCATTCCACTATCAAGAGCTAAGAGACCTAGAAGATATAGTATTGAGAACTAATCCATTATCTGGAAATGTGATCCAAAATTTAGTTCATTGACTCACTTACAGGTTTATAGACTTGAATGCCAAATATTTCGATGGAATTATTACTGTATATTTGGAAATCTTGATGAATGTAATAGACCTCGACGTAGGAATCAACAAGTTTTTTTAGTCCTTTGCCTTCAAAAAATGGAAGTCTTGTTAATTTGGAAAATAATTATTCACATTGTTGCATGCTAAGATGATCGATTCTTGAAGAGATTAGCAAGTTCTATGTCCTGTTATAGCATAGTTTGTAGCAAGGATAAAGGATAGAGATTGAAGAATCAAACTGGCGTAACTGGAACCAATCCCACCCAATGTCACATCAATGGGATGGTTATTTCTATTTAGGGTGGTAAGGCCTAGGGGAGACGTCCTCGATGACTTGTGGTTTTGAGAAGGCAAAGGATAATAAGATAAAGACAAGTTTCCCCTCTCACAAGTCACCACCGAGTAGATAGTTCGGATAACAACCAATAATAAAGTATAACCAAAGAAAAAGAGATGCACCTTCCTGAGACAAAGAAACAAGAAAAATTATATATGCAATATGCTCACTTGGTTATTACTTCATATAAATCAATGACTATCTGATTCACACATAAGAAATTGCATGGTAAATATTGATTAAGTCAATGTTTATAAAATAGCAATGATAAATATGTCACTTCTTTAATAAACGCTAAAACAATATGGCATTCAATGTAACAAATCAACACTTCATTTTATAAATTCCTTTAACCACCATTCAATTTCTTATAAATAAAACGTTAGTTGCACCAATGATATTATAGCTAAAGATGACAACAATAATAGGTTAGTTAGGTTAGCTTCTAACCTAGGGTTAGTAGTTAGGGTTTGATTCAAGTTTTTGAGATTTGTTGTGATCAAGTTCACTTCAAACAAGATGTCTTCAAATAAGTGCCTTAGGGTTAATGGAGTCAAATAGTGAAGAATGCAGGAGCTAAAGGATCAAAAGATAGTATGGCTAAGGACTAGAAGGAGAAGATTTCAGGTGTTGCTAAAGAAAGGCCCCAAAATCAAATCCCTAGGGGAGAGAGGCTCACCTTGGTGTAGGGGAACTGGGCCTCGGTGCTCTCTCCTCCTTCCTTAACTCAATGGCAATGATGACTAGCTAGGAAAATAGTAATAAACTAAGACAAGAGGTTTTGAGAACAAGGTGTTGCTATAGCAAGGCCTTACCGACAAAACTCTAGAAAAACCGGCTCATCAGGGTGTAGCTGAAATAGGCCCTGATGTGTCTTCTTCTTCTTATCTCAAAGAAGTAAAACGACTAGCATATGAAGAGGGGGAAAAGAGTGTAGCTAAAGATAGGTTCAATCCTCTTCAGCATGAAAGGGTAGAGTGTTGCTAAGGCAAGGCTCTATCTCATTTCAGCTAATAAAATGACTAAGAATCTTGATGGGGACATGCGACAAGGACCTACAATGTGTGCTTGTCCCCTAGGGTTTATTCATAAAAATTATAAATATATGCAATAAATAAGTAATGCAACCATTCAATCAAGAATTTTTGCATAAAAATACTTACATATCACCAAGAAAAAGCATAGCATACCCTAGTTGTAACACCTTCCATCAAGAGAAATGCCAAAAATGCCAAGAAAATATTCCTTCAACAAATGAGCCTCACTATTTAAGCCAAAACCATAGAATAGGGTGCAAATTTCAAACCTCACCAAGTGGTGAGTGAGAGATGATGAAAAAATGAAGGTGAAAATCCTTCATTTATACAATACCATGACCTAATTTTATAGTTTAGGTCATGAAAAAGGCCGACAAGGCCACAATACTAAAAATCATATTGTTTTACATTTAATGTTCAAATTTAAAATATAATCAATCTAAAGAGATACGTCAAGCCCCTCTAAGGGAGGCGTTATCCCCTTCTAGGGAAAATGGGGCATCTTGGAGCAAAACGTTAGCCCCCTTTGGGATTCTCCAACCTGCCACACGTGCCAAACTACCCTATCCATCTGCCAAAACGTCCATGAAGAAAGGATGACATCATGGACATCATGGGTGATGTCCTAGGCCTTACAAGGACAACGTTCCACTGAAAATGGAACAATATCCCTAGGTCAATCTCTGTCAGGGTGCCTCTGGTGGAATGTCCTCCTCCTCTCCTGTGCAAAGCCCCTGATCCATCTCTATCCTATCTCTCCCCCCTGATGGGGTCTCAACATCCATATGATGGGATCTTCAGCCCCATGGAGGTCCAAACTAATCATCTCCCCATGTGTACTGGTCCAAATGGTACCTGTCCATTGGGCATTATCCTGCACATCAACAACTATGCCCTCCATTGGCTCATCAGTCACAGGGATCGTAACAATGTAAATCAAATCCCATCATCAATATTATTAAATATGTGCATAAAATCCCTAATACATCAGTCAAAAGCTCAAATACATTACACGAGCCTACAATATAAGTTTGGAGAAAAAGACAAGGCGTCCTATTGGGCTATTGTCCACTAGGATCCTATTGGGCTAGTGTCCACTAGAAGAGGAAAGTTCCTGGAAGAGACCTCATCCAAGTCATGTAAGTTTGTGATGTGGTCAAGGGATGTCCAAGTAGGTTGGTGCAATGAGGGAAGAGGATGTCCAAGCAGGTTGATTCGAAGAACATTGTCCCGACTTCTGTTCTTTTCATGGAAATCCATAAACTATGCTATACTTTGGCATCTGAACAACCACTGGAAACGTGGAATTATCGAAATATAACAAATAACTTTGCGAGGAACCTTCTTTGACGCTTTATCGGTTTGATATCTACTTATTTTACATTGTGGGCATTCATTTTCTAATTCATATTGTACATAATATATGATATGATCATTAGGACATGCATCAATAGCCTGATAGTCCATTCCAATTTCTTTCATAATCACGGATATTTCTCGATATGTGCGTGGCAAAATATTTGACGTCGGTAATAGAAATTCACCTAACAATCTACAAAATTCTAAACAATAAGTCAATGTAAACAATATTAATCAGCAATATCTCATCCAATATACTAATTTACAAATTAGAAAAGAATAGCAATATAGGAAAAAATTGAACCTTTTAAGTATTTGTGAACATGCAGGCATAAATAATTAACAAATTAAATACCTTAGTATCTGTGTGAGGCATGTGTT
>SNQJ01S0080205.1:10009-21544 GCA_010110895.2 Picea sitchensis | reverse complement strand
TTCAGGTTCACCAAAAACAATATACCAGATAAAATATTTGTTGTTCAGCCTTCATAAAGAGGTTGACATGACTTCTCGATTAGAGGATCAACATCATGACTATCATCCTGGTTGTCCTCATCCATTGGAGAAAATGTGTCTTGGATCAATCTATGTATCTCATATTCCTGATTTGAATCACTAATGTTGTCTCCATCCATATCATCATTAATAACTTGATCAACAACTTCAATATTCTGATCTCGAAGTTCATCACCCTATAAAGGAGTATTTATGCTAGTACTTGGAAAATAATTATCTGGAGGTCAACATTTTGGGGGCATCGTCTATATATTTAAAAACAACATAGAAAAGTTAGTGTCTATAGAAAATATAAAAATACCGATAAGATATATTACTAAAATTCATGACATAATGACTCTTATAGAGAATACATTAAATATTGAATCCTCTTACCAAGGTACGAAATTCATAACCCCCTTCAGCATGCCCCTTCTCCCTACAATGTCTTTGAGTTGTTGTTATTAAAAGTCTTTTTTTTTGCAAGCCTCTACAATCATAGCAAGGGAAATACCATTTTTCATCACCCCTTGCCTCTAATCCCACTCATAACCGAGCAAGCTTCCTATAATTTTCGTTCATAGTGACAAATCCTTGTCCTGACAAGTAATTGTCTTACCTACACCATACCAAATAGTAAGTTGTCAAACTTTTATATTGTAGCTACTCCTTTCGATTATGATATGTTTATTTATAGTGACCTACAATCCTCACAATTATTTCTTCTAAGATATCTTGACATGTTTTTTTTATTTATTATCGATTAACTATTAAGATCAATATGCTTCAATTTGTACTTTAGAGTAGTGTGTACTGAATCACCATGGAAAATAATTACACACCATTTAATGAAAGTGGTCAAAATTTCTCAAACTTGAATCATTCGTCACCATACACTAGCCTCTAAGTTGTTTTGTAGACAAAATGTCAATCTTTGAAATTCACCACTAAAAAAAGAATGGCAACCAATTGTCATCCACAATTGGGTTGGGTTGGTTTAAATTATGACCTTTTGATTTGCATCTACATACAATGGTCAAAATTTTATGCTACTTACAGTGGTCACAGTTTTATTTTCTAAGGCACTTTGGCATGTTCTCATTTTTCATTGTCTGACTAGTAGATTTCATCATGTTATAATCGTAGATTTCGTCAAGAATTTTTTATGTTTTAGATACTCCTTATTAATAGTGTATAAACAAGTTACATCAACTACAAACTAAAGTTAATCACTACATCTAGAATTGTGTGTGATTATAAAAGATTGAGAGAAACAACATCACATATAAGAAAAGGGTATGTTGATTTTATTGCGAAAGTTGAAACAAATATACTTTATTTATATTGGAAGAGTATGGTATATAATCATAAGTTCATTTGTTAAATGTTCTTAGTCATAATCCAAGAAAGTTCAAGGTGGCTAACCATAAGCTAAGATGGTTGAAGGTGGTTAGTTAAAAGTGATTCTTATGTGCCTAATCATGACATAGATAACATCTTTATAATAAGGTCATATGTGTACAAATGTTTCCTTTATATAATATGACATATATACCTAACATAAGTTTAGGGTTAGTGTTTATGTATCTTATTATTTATAAACATGAGTTTCCTCCCTATATTATATATACCATAACTTATCATTTATCAATATAACAACCAACTTCAAGATTTTATTCATGGAGATTTCTTCAGTCATTTAATTGAATTAGTAAGTGCTAGCACACCATTAGGTGTGCAAGTATCTAACATTATTGCCACTATTATATTATTTTCAATTTATGCAAATTAATTGCCACTATTATATTATTTTCAATTTATGCAAGTGTGATCCCATTGGGTACTAGGGATGTAACAAGTGGTATCAAAGCTTCAATCAAGCTTTGTTGGAGTTTTTTTGTTAGTTCTTAAAAATAAAAAAGAGAAGAAAATGAAAATCAATTACTATCATTTCACCGATCAGGGTCGAGTTTCAAGAGCACTTCCATATCTTTATCAATGAAAAGAGCGAGACAATCTAGCTACAATTGAAGGGAAAAGGGTATGTGGATTCCATAAACCTAGAATATTATGGAATCCACATACCCTTTTCCATAGAATATACTAACTAGATCCAAAAGCAACGACATGACATATGGTACTACACATATAATATATTATCAAGGAAAAAACAAGCTACATGAAATTTGAACATTTGAACAAAAATTTACAAGTTAAATGAGTACATCAATAAAAAAAACATACTAATCTTGCAAGTTCAAAATATGAGCTATGTAGATCGAGAATTGAATTTTTTCAACCGGTGGGTGACGAAAAAAATAAAGAGCTCAAACAAAAGCCATGAATAGTGTCTCAACTATAGAAATTGTGTCACAAAGTCTCTTAAAGTCACATATATATAGATCAACTAGTCAACTAGCCGTTAACACTGACCAATGAGATAGGCAAAAATTTTGTGGAAATAGTGACTCATGGAAATAACGATGAACTTTCATGGCAATAGCGACGAAAATCCTGACCAAGTTAGAAAACCTATTTGTGGCTATATCGACGAACGTTCATGGAAATAGTGACAAAAATCCCGCCCTATTTAAAAAAACAAGAAAATAATGGAAACGTGGAAACATTTTGTGGAATAATCCACCCATATGTAGTAGTGCTAGGTCAAGCTCTGTCAGAGTGCCTCTGGTGGAATGTCCTCCTCTTCTCCGGTACAAATCCCCTGATCCATCTCTATCCTATCTCTCCCTCCTGATGGGGTCTTAGCATCCATCTGATGGGCTCTTCAACCCTATGGAGGTCCGAACTGATCATCTCCCCATGTGTACCAGTCCAAATGGTACCTGTCTGTGAGGCATGATCCTGCACATCAACATCTATGCCCTCCATGGGCTCATCATTCACAGGTATCATAGCAATGTCAATCACATCTCATCATCAATATTGTTAAACATGTGCATAAAATCCCTAATACATCAGTCAAAAACTCAAAGACATTACACAAGCCTGCAATATAAGTTTGGAGAAAAATACAAGGCGTCCTATTGGGCTAGTGTCCACTGAAAGAGGAAATTTCTCGAAAGAGACCTCATCCAAGTCATGTAAGTAGTTTATGTGGTCAAGGGATGTCCAAGCAGGTGGGTGCAATGAGGGCAGAGGATGCAGAAAAATTTACCTATGGGTGCCTCTGTAGATGGCGATTTGTACATGTCTTGGATGCAGTTGTTTCCAAGCCCATTCATGCCTTTTATTATTATTATTTTCATTCTTTTATTCTTTATTGCCTATTTTTCTTCAAGAACTAATAAGAGGACATTGCCTTGGCATGGTGACCAATGGTGATAGCATTACCCACAAGTACTTTCACAGAAATGAGAAGGTTGGCTCGTGATGAGACCCCCTTTCCCTTGGCCATGCAACCAAGGGCCACTACCCTGGCATGGTAACCAGCTGGTGGTAATTTCATATTTCTAGGTACCCATGAACCTAATAGGTTGGCTCTTGATGAGACCCCCTATCCTTTGACCAGGTCTTGTTTTGTTATTTTTACGGGTCCCTCTTCTTTCTTGCTGAGAAGTCTTTTATTGCTTTCTCGAGGATCCCTGTGTGAAGCATATCGAGGGTTTATTCATAGGATTTTATCTATTACCAGCTTGCTTTTACCTTCTGGGCCTTTAGCCCCTTCTTCCCATGATATAAGGTGCAATCCAAAAAATAGATCAACCCAGTGCTTGGACAAGTGGAATGGGATAAGTGAGCGGGAATCAAGATGAAAAAGGTGGTGTTGTGACGGGAGTGGATGATGGATTTTCATAAATTCCCCCAATGGCAAGCCAAAACCTACGAACAAATGCTTAGTAGGGCATCCTGTCAATCCCCCCAAACATGGTCAAGTGGGCAAGTGTAAAATCCAAGCATTTGTTAGAAACAAAAGGAATTAAATGCACATATTCAAGGGTTTTGATGATCAAAGTGACACATACCATGATACCTGGACTAATTACCTCATGGAGAAAGAACCATCTATGACACAAGACCAAGCCGATGGTGATGGATGATTCTTCCACTGACAAGATAAAGGTGTTGGAAGAAAGAAAAGGTGGTCCCTCTAGGGCAATGCTAAAGTCAATCCTACTCTCGATACTCCATGTCTAGGACCTATGGGCCTCGAGACATGATCTCCTAGTTATCCCTAAAAGTGGGGGATAACATCTGGATCCAACTCGAGGATATGAGCTCACCATATGCATGAGAACCTCAACATCTATGGCATAACCAGTTTACCTACTCAATCTCAATAGCAACATCAGTAACCAAATTAGGGTGGTAATGCCACCCCAACTTACATAGATAGATATATACTGAAATAAAACAATCAATAATGTGAATGTGAAAACAAACTACTTACTTGTACTTACCTGTTGGTTGGATGTTGAGTGTAGTCAAACAACCAATTAAGACAATCGAGCAACGTCCCATGATACCTGCCTTTATGCTTCATCATAATCCAAAATAGTGATAAGTCAAGCGAAAAAATTTCATGGGTTAGAATATATATCATATCATCAGAGATCACAAAGTCTAACTCATGGAGGTGGGTGGGAGGAATAAAACCATGCCAAGTCGACTTGAAAACAAAGTACTCAATCCACTTCAGGAAAGGGTCATGAAAAGTCCAAGGTTCATAGGACTGACTCAAAAGGTCTGAAGCCTGGCTACCTAGGACATCCTCATGGTATGAATTCAAGGAAGGGATCAACAAAGATCTAGCAGACGACTGGAAAACTGTCAAGGGAAAGCTGAAAAACCAAGATAAAAAACTCAAACTTGTCGTATCCAAACAACCCTTGGACTCTAGGGTTTTCCCTAGAGGGAACTCAACATTAGAAAAATAACTCCCAACCACACCTATAAAGACACAACAAAGTAGGGTAATCGGAGGTGTCCTGGGAAAATCGTCACAAGGATCCTTCATCAAGAAAAGAAGGTCCTTACTCCTATCAAAATATGAGCACAACAGTGGTTGATGATGATCTTCATGGAAAGAGTCCATATGCTCAGAGGAGTGCTCATCAACACCCTCAAGGTAAGACTTAAAAGTATCAGGCAGACAAGGTACTTGGTCAAACTTGGGTGTTTGGGGAGCATCAGTAAAAACCTCATCTCCATGTTGCCACTGGTCAAGAGTAACTTGTTGTGATAATTGAAAAAGAAAAAACTTGGATATGACTCTCTATGTCATAGATGGGATCCATATCATAACCAACTGCATCCCACCTATGTCTCCAAACATGTATGAACTCATCAATTTTATCAACTATGTCATTATTGGTATCATAACATGCAGGATTTGAAGCATTCAAGGACTTGCTTATCTCCTCCTCATCTTCCCTATCACAAATTAGAGCATCATAATAAACTAGGGGAGGAGGGAAACTTATTATTTCTTCTTGTGCAGGAACTTTGAGGACTTTAGTGTTTCCAGCATGTGTTATTGTTTCATCCTCATGGATCACCCCTTTGTCTTCAAGAGTACAACAAGGAGTATTTACCTCGTTCGGGGATTCCATTTCTTCTTCACTCTCTGAATCAAGGAACAAGGTATCATCAAAATACTAAAAAGGGAAGCAACTAACCTCATCGTCTTGTTGTTGTGCAGGTGAAAAAAGCTTGTGGACTGCTTCATCAGGAGGAGGAGTGCAGGTTGATTTTTCATCGTCTTGTTCAGGTTTCATCTCCTCAGTTGCATTTTCAATGATTCCTTTCTCTTGGAAAGACTCGTCAAGAGCTTTCCCCTTAGTATTTTGTTGGTCAATAACTTGTTTCCATTTTTCTTGAAAATCATCAGTAGAAGTTTCAAGGGAAAATAACTTCTCCAAATTGAGAGCATGTGAGGTATCTTCATAATCATTGATTTTTCTTCCTAAGGAAAAAATGTTTTTTATTCTGGACAAGAGGATATTTTACACGATTTGTAAGGCCATGTTACCATCTTCATGGAGTGTCTTTGGATTATTTTTAATCAAGAGAAACCCCAAATGCACCAAGAGTGCATTGGTAAAGAGATACATGAGGTCTTTATCCTCAATATAATGGTCTCTAGGAAGCTTGTACAACAAAACCTCAAATCTATTTCGAAAGTTCCAAACAGTCTCACTTTTAGCTTGTTTTGCGTACTGGAGTCTTTTTAGCAATGTTTAGATCTCTTCCAATTTTATGCCCCATTCTTTGATAAAGAATTCTTCTAGTTGGTTCATGGAGGTGATGCTAGCATCAAGAAGATCATCATACCAGTTTTTAGCATTCCCATGAAGAGTGGTGGGAAAAATTCATCTTCAGCATCATCATCGATAGGATGGAGTGCAATGTAAGAATAAAAATCATTCATATGAAAGTGATCTCTTTCCCCATCACTACTAGTGAATCTAGGGAGCCATGTTCCTTCTATCGGGGGCATTTTTTGTGGGTATCCTGGGATTTTGATCATGTCTAAAGGCTTGTAATTCCCATGATCCCATTGTGAAGTCATTGTTGGCTTCGTCATCAGTGGAGTCACCATATAATTTTCTTGAAACTATCAAAAGATAAGGGAAAACACCCTAAATGGAGTTGCTAGTTAAGCTTGTAAGATAAGTATTCTAAGGCAAGGCTTATCGAAAAATGTCATCTTGAAGATAATTGATTCAGTGTTCCCCGACAACGACGAAAAAATTGTTATTGCACAGTTTGTAGTAAGGATAAAGGCTAGAGATTGAAGAGTCAAACTGGCGTAAATGGAACCAATCCCACCCAATGTCACCTCAATGGGATGGCTCTTTCTTCTTAGGGTGGTAAGGCCCATGGGAGATGTCCCCGGTGACCTGGGGTTTTGAGAAGGCAAAGGATAATAAGATAAAGACAAGTTCCCCCCCTCACAATTCACCACCGAGGAGATAGTCCGGCTAACAACCAATAATAAAGTATAACCAAAGAAAAAGAGATGCACCTACCTGAGACAAAGAAACAAGAAAATTGATATATGCAAGATGCTCACTTGGATAGTACTTCATATAAATCAATGACTACCTAATTCACACATAAGAAATTGGATGGTAAATATTGACGAAGTCAATGTTTATAAAATAACAATGATAAATATGTCACTTCTTCAATAAATGCTAAAACAATATGGCATTCAATGTAACAAATCAACACATCATTTTATAAATTCCTTCAACCACCATTCGATTTATTATAAAGAAAACGTTAGCTAAACCAATGATATTATAGCTAAAGATGATGATAGCAATAGGTTAGTTAGGTTAGTTTCTAACCTAGGGTTAGTAGTTAGGGTTTGATTCTGGGTTTTGAGATTTTTTGTGATCAAGTTCAGCTCAAACGATATGTCTTTAGATCAGTGACTTAGGGTTAATGGAATCAAGTAGTGAAGGATGCAAGAGCTAAAGGATCAAAAGATAATACAACTAAGGACTATAAGAAGAAGCTTTGAGGTGTTGCTAAATCAAGGCCCCAAAGTCAAAACCCTAGGGGAGAGAAGCTCACCTTGGTGTAGGGGAACTAGGCCTCTGTGCTCTCTCCTCCTTCCTTAACTCAATGACAGTGACAGATAGCTAAGAAAATAGTAATAAACTAAGACAAGAGGGTTTGAGAACAAGGTGTTTCTACAGCAAGGCCTTACGGACAAAACCCTAGAAAAAACAACTCATCAAGGTGTAGTTGAACTAGGCCCTGATGCATCTTCTTCTTCTTAGCTCAAAGAAGTAAAACGGATAGCATATGAAGAGGGGGGAAATAGTGTAGCTAAAGCTAGGTTCAATCCTCTTCAACATGAAAGGGTAGAGTGTTTCTAAGGCAAGGCTCTATCTCATTTTAGCTAATAAAATGGCTAAGAATCTTGACGGGGACATGAGACAAGGACCTAGAACGTGTTCTTGTCCCCTAGGGTTTATTTAGAAAAATTATAAATATATGCAAGAAATAAGTAATGCAACCATTCAATCAATAAGTTTTGCAGAAAAATACTTACATATCACCAAGAAAAAGAATAGTAAACCCTAGTTGTAACACCTTCCATCAAAAGAAATGCCAAAAATGCCAAGAAAATCTACCTTCAACAAATACGCTTCACTATTTCAGCCAAAACCATAGAATAGGGCACAATTTTAGACCTCACCAAGTGGTGAGTGAGAGATGATGAAAAAATGAAGGTGAAAATCCTTCATTTATACAATACCATGACCTAATTTTACATTTTAGTTCATGAAAAAGGCCGACAAGGCCACAATACTAAAAATCATATTGTTTTACATTAAATGTTCAAAATTAAAATATAATCAAGATAAAGAGAGACGTCAATCCCCTCTAAGGGAGACGTTAGCCCCTTCTAGGGAAAATGGGGCATCCTTGAGCAAAACGTTAGCCCCCTTTGAGGTTCTCCAACCTGCCATGCATGTCAAAATGCCCTATCCATCTACCAAAAATTCCATGAAGCAAGGATAACATCATGGACCTCATGGGTGATGTCCTAGGCCTTCCAAGTCCAACGTTCCACTGAAAAGGGCACAACCCCCCTAGGTCAAGATCTGCCAAGGTGCCTCCGGTGGAATGTCCTCCTCTTCTCTGGTGCAAAGTCCCTGATCCATATCTATCCTATCTCTCCCCCCTAATGGGGTCTCAACATCCATTTGATGGGTTCTTTAGCCCCATGGAGTTCTGAACTGATCATCTCCCCATGTGTACCGGTTCAAATGGTACATGTTCGTCGAGCATGATCATGAACATCAACAACTATGCCCTCCATGGGCTCATCAGTTACAGGGATCATAGCAATGTCAATCACATCTCATCATCAATATTATTAAACATGTGCATAAAATCCCTAATACATCAGTCAAAAGCTCAAATACATTACACAAGCCTGCAATATAAGTTTGGAGAAAAAGACAAGGCGTCTTATTAGGCTAGTGTCCATTAGAAGAGGAAAGTTCCTGGAAGAGGCATCATCCAAGTCATGTAAGTGGGTGATGTGTTCAAGGGATGTCCAAGTAGGTGGGTGCAATGAGGGTAGAGGATGAAGAAAAATTTACCTATGGGTGCCTTTATAGAAGACAAGCTATATCTATCCTATATGCAGTTTTTTCCAAGCCCATTCATGCCTTTTATTCTTTTATTTTTTATTGCCTTTTTTTATTCAAGAGATAATCAGAGGAAATTGCCTTGGTGTGGTGACCAATGGTGACAGCGTTACCCACAAGTAATTTCACAGAAATGAGAAGGTTGGCTCATGATGATATCCCTTTTCCCTTGGCCATGAAACCAAGGGCCACTACCCTGGCATGGTAACTAGCTGGTGGTAGTGTCATACTGCTAGGAACCCATGGACCTAATAGACTTGCTTGTGATGAGACCCCCTATCCTCTGAGTAGGTCTTGTTTTGTTATTTTTACGAGTCGCTCTTGTTTCTTGCTGAGAAGCCTTTTATTTGTTTCTCGGGGATCCCTGGGCGAAGCATCTTGAGGTTTTATTCTTAGGCTTGTATTTTACCATCTTGCTTTTACCTTCTGGGCCTTTAGCCCCTTCTTCCCATGAGATAAGGTGCAATCCTGAAAATAGGTCAAACCAGTGCCTAGACAAGTGGAATGGAATAGGTGAGCGGGAATCAAGATGAAAAAGGTGGTGCTATGACGGGAGAGGACGATGGATTTTCAGAAATACCCCCAGTGGAAAAAAAAAACATATCGACAAAGGCTTACTAGGGAATCCTTTCAATCTCCCCAAACATGGTCAAGTGGGCAAGTGTAAGATCCAGGCATTTGTTAGAAACAAAAGGAATTAAATGCACATATTCAAGGGTTTTGATGATCAAAGTGACACATACCATGATACCCAGACTAATTACCTCATGGAGCAAGAACCATCTCTGACACAAGAACAAGCCAATGGTGATGGATGTTGTTGTCACTGACAAGATAAAGGTGTTGGAGGAAAGAAAAGTTGGGCCCTCCGGGGCCATGCTAAATTCAATCCTTCTCTCGGTACTCCATTTCTAGGACCTAAGGGCCTTGAGACATGATCTCCTAGTTCTCCCTAAAAGTGGGGGATAACATCTGGCTCCAACTTGGGGACATGTGCTCACCATAGAGCGCATGAGAACCTCAACATCTCTGGCATAACATGTTTACCTTCTCAGTCTCAATAGCAACATCAGTAACCAAATTGGGGTGGTAATTCCACCCCAGCATACATACATACATACATATATATATATATATATATNATAATGTGAATGTGAAAAAAAACTACTTACCTATACTTACCTGTTGGTTGGATGTTGATTGTATTCAAACAACCAGTGAAGCCAATCCAACAACGTCCCACGATACCTGCCTTTGTGCTTCATCATAAACCAAAATATTTATAAGTCAAGAAACAAAATGTCATGGGTTAGAATATATATGATATCATTGGAGAACACAAAGTCTAACTCATGGAAGTGGGTGGGAGGGATAAAACCATGTCAATTTGATTTGAAAAAAAAGTACTCAATCAACTTCAGAAAAGGGTCATGAAAAGTCCAAGGTTCAGAGGATTGACTCAAAAGGTCCGCAAACTGGCTACCTAGGACATCCTCATGGTCTAAAGTCAAGGAAGGGATTGACAAAGATCTAGAAGACAACTGGCAAACTGTCAAGCGAAAGTTGAAAAACTGAGATAACAAACTCAAACTTGTAGTATCCAACCAACCCTTGGAATCTAGGGTTTTCCCTAGAGGGAACTTAACATTAGAAAAATAACTCCCAACCACACCTCTAAAGACACAACAAGGTAGGGTAATCGGAGGTGGCCTAGGAAAATCATCACAAGGATCCTTCATCAAGCAAATAAGGTTCTTACTGCTATCAAAATCTGAGCACACCAGTGGTTGATAATCATCTTCATGGAAAGAGTCCAAGTTCTTAGTGGAGTGCTCATCAACACCATCAAGGTAAGATTGAAAAGTATGAGGCAGGAAAGGTACTTGGTAAACCTTGGGTGTTTGGGGAGCATTGGTAAACATCTCATCTCCGTGTTGCCACTGGTCAAGAGTAATTTGTTGTGATAATTGCAAAGGAAAAAATTGGATATGACTCTCTATGTCATAGATGGGATCCATATCATAACCAACTGCATCCCACCTACGTCTCCCAACATGTATAAATTCATCAATTTTATGAGTTACGTCATTATTGGTATCATAACATACAAGATTTGAAGCATTCAAGGACTTTCTTATCTCCTCCTCATATTCCCTATCACAAATTAGAGCATCATCAAAAACTAGGGAAGGAGGGAAACTTAATATTTCGTCTTGTGTGTTAGCACTCTGTAATTTGCCCAAGGCTATGAGGCAGTCACAGAGGCAACATCAAAACCACTTCGAGTCTTGGATCTAGCCCTCCAAGACTCAGAGAGGGATCTCTCTATCTGATATAGCTT
>SNQJ01S0080204.1:15195-32694 GCA_010110895.2 Picea sitchensis | reverse complement strand
TTCCCTAGGTAGATCCTGGTTGTGCTATGGTGTCCATGCTGTCTCTAATGAATATAGGCTCGGGAGTCCTTGTTTTTTTTCCTGATTACGAGTTTGAACCTCATTTGCATGATTCCTTTTCACTCTTGACCTCACCCTCGGGACTCCCAAAAAACATAACGGGTCTTCTTTTAAGCCCTTTTCAGACCCTCTAAACATGAAAATATTATCGAGCGATCTTGTGGCCTTTCACGCTCGTTAAACTGAAATTTGAAGTCACGTCTATTCGGGGGTAGTTTACCCCTTTTTTGGTCCAGACGGTCAACTGTAAAAACAAAGGTATACTCTGAGGAACTTCAGTTCTCGAGAAGAGTACTCTCAAGTATCATTTTAACCCTTTTTCGGACCTGGGGGACTAAATGTACGAAAAATAAACCCCCACGAAGTCCATAGTTAAGCTCTTTTTAGACTCCCTAAAATTGAAAAGATCGTCGAGTGACCTTATTCTTTAACATTCGTTAAAAATGGTCCAGAGGAACATTACTGATGGAGTCCATAGTTAGGCTTTTTTCAAACTCCTTAAAAATGAAAAAATGGCCGAGTGATCTTATCTTTATCACACTCATTAAAATGGTTTTGAATAGACGTATTTTCGGTGCCAGTTTACCCCTTTTTTGAACCAACTAGACTACCTTCGAAAAAGGTACCCCAGTGGATTCTCCTTTTACGTTTTTTCAAACTCTCTAAATATAAAAAGCCACTGAGATTACCTTCTCTGGGCTCGTTAAACTCACATCGAAGGACATTACCATTATGTGTTGTATTAATCGCATTTTCATACCCGTGTCTTTGGCCTAATGCCGGCTCCATGTTGCTCTCAACTGAACCATGTAAAGCATTCCTTATACGCAATCCCTATAGCACTTTGCCTCTGCATCTTAACACCTTTGGCTCCTGGAGGATTTTTCCCAAGTGTCCTTACTTTGAACATCATTCTTGTCCCTGTGCTCTAAACTTGTATGTTTGCAACACTCATTCCTCCTTTGAAACGTAACATTCTTTTATTCTTTTTCCAAAATTATTGAAAAAGACAAAAAAATCAAATATACCCCAAAAAGAGGAAGGGAAAAGTATTTTATTTATTGGCATCATAATGAGTCACCCTTGGATGAAGCACATCTGTCCGTTTGTTTTTCAAACTATGGGATTTAATACGGCCTTAGGAAGATGATCTCACTACATAGAGTTGTGTTCTCCTTCTGTTTGGTTATTCTTCCAAACATATGGAGAGTTTGCATTGCCTCCTACCTCGTAAACTTATGTTAATGCCATGCTACCCGAGTCTCATCATTTTTCGTGATATTTTCCAAGGGAATTTTTTACCAAGCCTGAGTGGGACCCTCTGCAGTTTATCTCTTGCCCTCATGCCCGACCATCCTAAAATTCCAATCAATTATTTGTTCGAAATCAATGAAGCCTTCAGTATGATCATCAAGATTCTCTAGTCCATGATTGACGAGCTGTCGAAGACTTCTAGGTAGTGAAGTCCTACACTCATATTACACTCCTACCCAAGTTTTGAAGATTTTGAATTTGTTCCTCAAGATCTGAAGACCTCATCTCCAACCATTAGGATTTATCAGCTTCTAAGAAGATGGATACTCTACACATATATATTTTTTATTTTGAGATGTAGCTCCATTGTGTATTACTCGTAGCTACACTTTATATAGTTGTATGAAATGGATCTACAATGTATTTGATTGGTAGCCATGATTTTATTTTATCATGAGCATGGGTATGCTTGCCTCGGTGAGACAATTATTATTTTTTCTGAAAACACCTCCCTATTTCTGGTCCCTGGGCTCACTTGTTCGACACAGCGGTGAATAATGTTAATGTATTTCAGACATTAGATTCTATTATGACCTCACACATTAGGGGGTTTATGTTTATAACCCTAATTTTCACCAGACATGCTTACCTGGCATCAGGCCATCTCAGATTCCTTCTTTTCCAAAACACTGTTGAACAACTCTTCTTAAAAACCCCTTTTATAAAGACCCATGTGCCCTGGTCCATTACTGCACGCGTGTACATGCTAGATGACCCAGGATAGCCTGTGTGTACCTACAAAATCACGAAAAAAGGAAATTGTTGTAATATACCTCTAATTTGACATAAATTTCCTTTTTTTTTTATGGTACGTTAATCTCCAACTTTTCATTTAATAACATTGTAGAACATGATATTTAAAGTTTACCCTGATTACAGATTGGCGTTCTAACTGTTACATGAGGATAGTACTATGTTAAACTAATCATCATACATTATATGATGGGTTGTCAAAAGGTTACAATACCTTTTCCACACATATATCTCTTTTATAAATCTTATTAATACTTATACATATACCCAACCACCTGTATACAATGTTCATTAGGATTCTTCATGTTGTGCGCAAGTTTAAAACATTTCCCTGTCGTAATAGCATATCCATCAAACTATATAAATGTCGAGAGTTATGACCTTGGTGTAATCTCATGTTAAGTCATGGTTAATGATACTATTTTGTCAATGCCTGAGTCCCTAGAACGTTTTCCCTTAAGGCTCAGATGTGGTCATAACACTGGTAGTCATCTGACTTAAGGTTTTAAACTGGACAATTCTCACGCAAAAATCCCTATGCAACTAACTCGTAACTAAAATGCATACCACCGATAGAGAAGATAGAAAGGTAAGCTAACTGAACAAATTAGTTTGTGACTAAATTGTTACAACTGGACAGTCGCAAAGTGACTGTCATTAATCTCGTATCTTGGTTGGTAAGGGGAGGAAATTCATTTGTCAAAAGAATTAAGGCTCTGTACCTATGTTTAATAAGGGTCCTGCATGCACCGGTCTTGATGGCTCTCCCACCTCGCCTTCCCTAATCCCATTGTGCCAACTCTTTCCTAGCACATGGTCCAACGTCGTTCGCCATTTACTCTAGCAGTACACCCTTCACTTAGAGTTTAGGCGAGCTCCTTCCACTTCATTGTGACTCCTCGAGAAAAAAGTATTGACTCTATGGGTGGTTCTTTTGGATGAGGAAAAAAAATGTACACTGGAGGTCATTGATCAGCCTTCCAGTCGACCCGACCCGTTTTCCTGGTAAGTTTCTCCTATTATGTAACCTTAAACCAGAGGCATAGAGATCTGGTGGTTTAAATTGGTGAAGGCCTTTTTACTTGTAGTTCTTATCACAGATTTTTTGTGTATTTCATTTCAGTATACCGTGAATTTTTTGCACTCTGTCTCCTCGCTCAAAGATTAGAGACATGTCGGTTTAGCCTTCTGGTAATTAGTTTAGGGGTTTCGGTATGCCTGAGGTTAGACTACTCCATGCTCATACCTGGTGGTTATAGGAATAGACCAGGGTCAATTACATGCGAGTATTGGTTGGTAAATGGGTTAGGGTACCCTGTGTGTGACAACTCTTTCACTCCCAACCTTTCCTTTGTGAAGGTTGAGTCCTCCCATTCGGTATTCCATTCAGTCCCTTAGCTCGTCCTTTTCAATGGAGCCTGTAGCCATAACTTATTTGGTAAAGAAAAAAAATACTACTTAAGACATTCACGTCTAAATCCTGGAAATTCCTTACGGTATGTGTCTTTTGAATATTAAGGTTCTGTGAGTATTTCTATAAGGGTATTGCTTCCGTTGAATAAAAGTTTGCATCGACAATTTTTGTATTGATGACACTAACTGTTGCAAGGAGACCTCGTAAGGGTTTGGTCCTGACACACCCTATGATGACTTCTTGTTCTTATTACTCTCTTTAGTCTTGATTTGGGGAGGGTTTTTGAGTCCAACGTTGGGTAAGGTCTTGGTTCGAGACCTGTCTTCATCACATCTCGACTTATACTTGTGTGTGTATTATAGAAGCCATTGTCGTCATCTATTTTACTATGTTTAATTATGTTATTCACTGTAACTGTACTTTTGTTCTATTATAATTTTTTTGTTTTCGTTCAAAGCACTGGTATAATCACTAATGGTGGGCTTTGCTGATGCGAGGACCCATCAGAGACTTGTTGTGCACTCCTCCCATGACCCAGATATCCATCTAGGAGACAAACGCCAAGGAAAGAAAAGGATGAAACCACCAAGTCGGAAGTTAAGTATTCTCTGGTATATTTCGTTAATAATAATTATCACTTCTGTTCCTGATTTCTTATTTCTTGTAAATAATTTACTGATTCTTGTGATTGATAATTCTTTCAGGCGTTTGTTCATGCAAGGACTTCAGAGCTTCCTCTTCATCTGCGTTAAAAAAAAAGGCATTCAAGTTACAAATTTTAGTTTGTCGACATTCAGTAAAGGCGCTTGGTTACCCATAAAGGCTTGGAAAGAGGGAAAATTTCCAACTGTAATATTAAGCTTTAGGTTCGACAATCATGAGTAATGATAAATCGAAGGTTTTCCTATGGGAATTACTTTCTAGTTTAAATGAACATAATGACTATTGTAATTAATCAAATCGTCTCACTGTTCGGAGGAATCTTAGACTTGTACTTGGTCATAAAGGTCGTCGTTTCAGTTTTTCTTTAAATCACTATATGACTCGAATAAATTTTTCTATAAATTGAAGGATTGTTTTCTTAAAACGATTTTCTTTCTTTTACTCAGACATTTCGTATTACCTCGTTGAGTCCGTAGTATTCCTATTTTTCCTTTACTGTTGGAATATTTTAGGATCGAGGTTTATCCGAGTCAAGTGTTAGGATATGAATTGTGGATGTTTTACTTATTTATATATAAATTAGGTTTAATTCTATCTTGCTGGTAATAGTTGCACTTTCAATTTTCGGCTACGTATAATGAGATTTGATAAATGCATAATGTCATTTCTAATTCGCACTGTTGTAGAGGTTTATTTGCTATTCTATTGCATATAGTTTAGTTCCAGTGGGAATACATAAGAATATATGTGTATATATGTTTGACGTTGATCCTGTTTACTTTCGGATTCATAGGTATATAATTAAAACTTCAAACCAAACTTTGTGTGTAAATTCTTACAACAAAATAACGACTTACAAGGGTATAAAGACCTACAGAAACACAATAATCCCGATTTGTCCTAACAAAAAAGAAAAAACTACTCTAGTATTCATTCAGACTTTAACTCAACCATAAACATCGTTCAACATTAGATTCGTGAGGTATGCTATCATATACATACATCATTCATTTGGACAGATTTCTCCCAGGATTATTAAATCCATACCGAATTAATAGTTTAACTACAACTGTGACTAAATCGTTCAACATAAATGGGAAATAACTCGATTCGAATTTAATAAATACATCTCATCATATATAAGATCATTCACGTAGAAAGGGATAGGATACATATCTGAACCAGTTCGCGGGAAGGCAAAGGGAACATCCACGTTCCTCCCAACCGTAGAATAGGGCAGTCACAATCACTTGCCCAATTCACCCCCTAGCCTAACCATGAACCCATGAGGACGAACTTGGAAGCTCTTCCTCCGCAATGTCCTTCAATTCCATCCCATTCATCTTGCCTCACACTCATTCAATAGTGTTCATAATAGCAAGGGAAAAATCAATAATCTCTTTCTCCGCAGCATACTTGGCAGCGTCTTGCCTCCTCACATATGCTATTTATCAATCCAAATCTTTTTGCCCAGGTCTTTTTTCCCTCACTTGGGAATTTTCACAGCTTTCTAAATCCTTGATTTCCAGGGGCTTCTAATGGCCAAATCTCTAATTTTCCACTTGTAACAATCAGCCCAGAGGTAGTTCCAATATGTTCCCTACTCATGGAGTCATGGTCCGCTGATTTCAACATGGTTGTTCCATTTTTCCTCCTGCAATCAATATAAATATTCTGTTTTTATACAAGTGTCATAGTCAAATAGTTAGTTGGGTCAAATCAGATCTTTTCCCAACAGTCATAATAATTAATTACAATTATTAAATTCGGAATTTAGAATTGCCATAAATGGAAAGAATTTTCCAAATTTGAATTTACTAAAAATGGAATAATTTCCCAACACGTTAAATTTAAAAAAAAATACTTTTATTCTTGGGGATGTCACATCCTTTCCCCATTCAATAAAACACTGTCCTCAGTGTTCATTCCTTTCTTGGAACATGATTGGATGAGATTTCCGTAGATCTCCCTTCAACTCCCAAGTGGCCTCCTCAGGACTAAAGTGCTTCCATTGCACCTTTACCTGAGCAACAACTCTGTTCTGAAGTGTTATTTCTCTCCGGTCTAGAATACACAGGGGTTCCACCTGGAACTCTCCTTCGGGTTCCACCTGCACCAAGTTCCAATCAATCATATGAGTAGGATCATGAACATATTTTTTTAACAAGGAAACATGAAATACATTGTGAATTCTCAGATTAGCTGGCAGTGCAAGTTAGTATGCTACAGGTCCAATTCAAGTTAGTATCTCGAAGGGCCCACAAAACCTGGGTTCCATCTTGACACAGTTCCCTAACTTCAATGAACTTCTTCAGGATTTGACCTTCAAATAAACATGGTCTCCCACTTGAAATTCTAAGTGTCATCTTTTCTGATCTGCATAGATTTTCTATCTGTCCTGTGCTTCTTTTAAGTTATGTTGTACCTTCCTTACCTTCTCAATTTCTTAGAGAATATTAGGTCCAACCATGAGTCTGTCAGCTGAGTTATCCTAGCTAATTGGGGTCATACACCTTATGCCATACAGTACCTCGAAAGGGCTTAACTTGGCCGAAGTTTGGTACCCATTGTTATATGCAAATTCTACTAAGTGTAGGTAGTCTTCCCACTTGTTCGGTTTCATTCTTATGTACATGCAACGAATATCCTCTACAATTTGGTTTTTCCTTTCGGTATGTCCATCCATTTGTGGATGATAACTCGTACTGAAATTCAAATTAGTATTTAGCCCTGCAAACAACTCCTTCCAAAAAGTGGATGTGAATTTTACATCTTTATCTGAAATCACCATTTTAGGAATACCATGCAGTCTAAAAATTTCTTTCATGAATATTTCAACAATGTTTATAGCTTTAAAAGTAGACTTTACAAGAATAAAGTGTGCAAACTTACTGATTTTATCGATTACAACCATGATAGAATCATTCTACTTCTGAGTTTTGGGCAAACCTGTTATAAAGTCCAACGATATGGTCTCCCATTTCCACTCTGGTACTGGTAATGGATATAATAGTCCGATTGGATGCTGGTGTTCGACCTTGACCTGTTGACAATCTTGGCACCTAGCCAAGTATTTTGATGTTTCGCCCTTCATATTATGCCAGCATAATATTTTTTTAAGTGTTGTTATTGTTTTCTGATATCGTGGATGGCCAGAATACGGTTTCTTATGTACTTCGTCCAATACAATTAATTTCATCTATGTTGAATCTGGTATGTAGAGTCTGTTTTTAAATCGTAGTAGTCCCTTCTTGTCGATACTTAGTTCTGGTTTATCTGTGTTTGAGGTACTGTCTTGTAATTTTGTTATTATCTTAGTGTAATTTTCGTCGTTAATACCTGTCATACTTATTCTTTGTTCTAAATCACTTTCTTCCCTGCTAATATTTTTCTCAAATAACCCATGGACTCTTCTTCTTAAAGCATCTGCTACCTTATTTTCTTTGCCCTTGATATGTCTGACTTCGAAGTCGAATTCGGTCAAAAAGGCTAGCCATATTTCTTGCCTTGCATTGAGATATGGTTGGCTAAACAGATATTTCACACCACTATTATCCGTCAATAGTAGAAACTTTCTTCCCATTATGTAGTGTCGCCACATTTTTAAGGCGTGTATTACCGCTGCCAATTCTAAGTCGTGAGTGACATAATTTTGCTCATGTTCTTTTATTTTCTGGGATTCGTAACAAATCACGTGTCCTTCTTGAGTTAGGACACCACCTAGTCCCTCTTTACTTGCATCAACACAAACCGTGAAGTCTTTATCTGGGTCTTCTACCTTCAAAATGGGCATCGATGACAATAATTCCTTCAGCTTGTTAAATTTGTCTTGACACTTTTGTGACCAGTTAAACTTGGTCCCTTTCTTTTATAATGACGTGATAGGGTAGGCTATCTTGGAAAACCCTTCTATAAATTTGTGATAATATTCGGTGATTCCCATGAATGACCGGATATCTACCACATCCTTCAGTACTGACCATTCCATAATGGCTTTTGTCTTTACCAGTTCTACGACAATACCTTATGCGGAAATGGCATGTCCTAAATATCGTATTTCCTTTTGATAAATGTCACGCTTGTCGAATTTTGCATAAATTTTGTGTTTCCTCAACGTTTGCATAACTATTCTTAAGTGTTCATCATGTTCTTCCTCCGTTTTAGAATAGACTAGGATATCGTCGATAAATACTACTACGAACTTGTCTAAGTAGGGACTGAAAATACTGTTCAGCAGGCACATAAATGTGGTTGGTGCGTTAGTGAGTCTGAAAGGTATGACTACAAACTCGTAGTGTCCATATCTTGTTCGAAAATTTGTTTTGTTTATGTCCTCATCCTTTATCCTAACTTGATCATAACTGGATCGTAAATCCAACTTTGAAAAGATCTTGGCCCCACCAACTTGATCAAAAAGATCATTTATCCTTAGTAAGGGGTATTTGTTCTTAATAGTCATTTTGTTTAGTTGTCTATAATCGATACATAGTCTTAGAGTACCGTCTTTATTTTTCACAAAGAGGATTGGTGCCCCCCAAGGTGAAACACTCGGTCTAATATACTCCTTATCCAACATTTCCTGTAATTGTAATTTTAACTCTGTCAGTTCTGGTAGACTCATCCAGTAAGGTTCTTTTGAGATAAGGGATGAACCGGGTAGTAGGTCTATGGAGAAGTCTATTTTCCTTTGAGCGGATAGTTCAGGTATCTCATCCACAAACATGTCCCTAAAATCACATAGGACAGCAAAGTCATCTAACTTTGGCTTATCTTCTTTTTCTAACAGATTCGTTACTTGGATGACATAAACTTGACATCCTTTTCTCATACATTTCTTGAGTTGCATTGCTGAAACATGCCTGACTGATACAGGCTTTAGTATACCTTGGGTTGTTCTAGTAGTGTCGAAGTCGTCTTTATATTTGAGTAACTTTGAATAACAATCTAACACAGCTTTGTGCTGCTCCAACCAATCCATCCCGATAATCATATCATAAGTTCCTAGTGGTAGGATGTTCAAATTTGTTCTTATATTTTGACCATCTAAGCTAAACTCCAAATCAGAAATAAATTCGACTACTTTCCTTTTAGTTCCTGTTGCTAGTTGTACCAGCCATGATTTTGCATGCTTCAATTTCTTAAGTTTGTTTGACTCTACTACCTCAGGAGTAATATAACTTAACGTAGCTCCAGGGTCAATTAAAACAAAAATTCAAGAGTTATTGATTTTACCTTCGATCTCTACCATAGAGGACTGGTGGTCAGCTTGCCAACCATCTATGGATCCATTTATCCAATGCAGGATTCTGCCCATGTCTCCCACCGTCGAGGCTTCCTGTAAAATATGAACTACAGTTCTTTTTGATAAACTTAAACATGGAAAGTTCCTCCTTATATGAGGTTCTCCACATTCCCAACACTTTAGTGGCTCGCGGGAGCTGTCCCCAAACGTTTTTGCTCCCAAATTTACCGGTTTACCACTGCCTTGCGTATTCGGATGATTGGAGTGAAAATCCTTTCTCWAAAATCTTTTTGYTGCATTCTGATACAGAGTTGGCTGGTATCCCTTCTTTTGTTGGTTCATTCGATCTTGTTTCTTATCCTTCCAGGATTRGGGAAACTCCACTCGTTGTTTGCACTGGTCATAGCACATTCGTGCTTTCCWGAATACTTCACTCAAGGATTTGGGGTTTTCAAACTAAATTCTGTCCCTGTAGGACTGYAGTAAACAACTTAAGAATCGTTGGATTTTTACCTTATCCTCCTGGATGTATGGTACGAAACTTAGTAGCTCCAAAAATTTGTTTATAAGGTCCTCCATCGACATCTATCCAAGTCGTCACTCATAGAATTCTTTCGTTTTCCTTTCATAATAGCTTTCAGAAAGGTATTGTTTTTTGAAATACTTCTTAAAGTCACACCATTCCAACTATTTCTCCTTCAGGTCCTTGGCCAATTTTAGGTCTTGCCACCAAATGCTGGCCTTCCCTTTCATATTGTAAATGGCCATTCTGACCTTCATATTGCTGGAATAGTTGTAGATCTGGAAGTATTTTTTTATGTCCAACAACCATGCCTCAGCTTCTTCTCCTATCGCGGATTCTCCATCAAAGGTGGCTACTTTAATTTTTTTTAATTCTCCTTCAGGGTGGTCTACTTGTTTTTTTTTTTTTGTCTATTTTAGTTTTGTCTTCAGTTGAAGGTGTTCCTTCGGACGAACTATCTCCTTTTTTCTATTTCTGGCCCAGAGTTCTTGGAGGCCTTTTTGTTGACCTCTTCGTCATGGTTATCATCCTTTGGGATTTTCTTGGTCACTATAATGTGCAACAGGACTTCATTTATCTCTTGTTGTTCCTGTTGTGCCTTCTTTAATTTCTCATTGTCCGCTTTGAAAACTTGTAGCTCAACAATGAGATTCCTCATTGTTTCCAATACTTCCGTAGGAGAGCTTCCATCACTATTCTGCCTTGGATCTCTATGAGGTCCCTGTTCTGGATTTCCTTCCATCCTGATTTCTGCATCATTCTGAGTTGCCATGATTAACACGAAACAAAGAAGTATTTTGTTTGTAACAAAGAAGTTTTTTATTAGTTTTGAATAAGTAACAATGTATATATGTCAAAGCATTAATGTGGCCCTATTCAAGGCCCAGTGTTGTAAACTCTGCTCTGATACCATATGTAATATACCTCTAATTTGACATAAATTTCCTTTTTTTTTAATGTTACATTAATCTCCAACTTTTCGTTTAATAACGTTGTAGAACAGGATATTTAAAGTTTACCCTAATTACAGATTGGTGTTCTAACTGTTACATGAGGATAGTACTATGTTAAACTAATCATCATACTTTATATGATGGGTTGTCAAAAGGTTAAAATACCTTTTCCACACATATATCTCTTTTATAAATATTATTAATACTTATACATATACCCAACCACCTGTATACGATGTTCATTAGGATTCTTCATGTTGCACACAAGTTTAAAACATTGCCCTGTCGTAATAGCATATCCATCAGACTATGTAAATGTTGAGAGTTATGACCTTGGTGTAATCTCGTATTAAGTCATGGTTAGTGATACTATTTTGTCAATGCCTAAGTCACTGAAACATTTTCACTTAAGGCTCAGACTTGTTCATAACACTGGTAGTCATCTGACTTAAGGTTTTAAACCAGACAATTCTCACGCAAAACTCCCTATGCAACTAACTCGTAACTAAAAGTCATACCACCGATAGAGAAGATAGAAAGGTAAGCTAACTTAACGAATTAGTTTGTGACTAAACAATTACAACTTGACAGTCGTGAAGTGACTGTCATTAATCTCGTATCTTGGTTGGTAAGGGGAGGAAATGCATTTGTTAGAAAAGAATTAAGGCTCTGTGCCTGTGTTTAATAAGGGTCCTGTGCGCACCAGTCTTTATGGCTCTCCCACCTCACCTTCCCTAATCCCAACGTGCCAACTCCATCCTATCACATGGTCCAATGTCCTTCAGCATTTACTCTAGCAGTACACCCTTCACTTAGAGTTTAGGTGAGCTCTTTCCTCATCATTTTGAATTCTCGAGAAAACAATATCGATTCTGTGGGTGGTTCTTTTGGATGAGGAAAAAAAATGTACACTAGAGGTCGTTGATCAACCTTCTAGTCAACCCGACCCATTTTCCTGGTAAGTTTTTTCCTATTATGTAATCTTAAACCAAAGGCATAGAGATCTGGTGGTTCAAATCGGTGAAGGCCTTTTTACTTGTAGTTCTTATCGCAGAGTTTTCATGTATTTCTTTTTGGTATACCGAGAATTTTCGGAACTATGTCTCCTCACTCAAAGCTCAGAGACTTGTCGGTTTAGACTCCTGGTAATTAGTTTAGGTTTTTTGATATACCCGAGGTTACACAACTCCACGCTCGTACCCGGTGGTTATAAGACAATACCAGGGTTGATTACATGTGATTTTTGGTTGGTAAACATGTTAGGGTACCCTGTGTGTGACAACTCTTTCACTCCCAACCTTTCCTTTGCGAAGGTTGAGTCCTCCCGTTCGACATTCCATTCAATCCCTTAACTTGTCCTTTTTAATGGAGCTCGTAGCCATCACTTATTTGGTAAAGAAAACAAATACTACTTAAGACATTCGTGTGTAAATCCTAGAAATTCCTTATGGTATGTGTCTTTTGAATATTAAGGTTCTATGAGTATTTCTATAAGGGTATTGCTTCCGTCGAATAAAAGTTTACATCGACAGTTTTTGTATTGATGACGCTAACTGTTGCAAGGCGACCTCGTAAGGGTTTGGTCCTGCCACACCCTATGATGACTGCTTGTTCTTATTACTCTCTATAGTCTTGATTTGGGGAGGGTTTCAGAGTCCAACGTTAGGGTAAGGTCTTGGTTTGACACCTGTCTTCATCACAACTCGACTTATACTTGTCTGTGTATTATAGAAGCCAATGTTGTCATCTATTTTATGATGTTTAAATCTGTTATTCACTGTAACTGTACTTTTTTTCTATTATAATTTTTTTGTTTTTGTTCAAAGCATTGGTATAATCACTAATGGTGGGATTTGCTGATGCGAGGAGCCATCAGAGACTTGTTGTGTGATCCTCCCACAGCTCGTATATCCATATAGGAGACAAATGCCAAGGAAAGAAAAGGATGAAACCACCAAGTCGGAAGTTAAGTATTCTCTGGTATATTTCATTAATAATAATTATCACTTCTATTAGTGTTCTCTTATTTCTTGTAAACAATTTACTAATTCTCGTAATTGATAATTCTTCTAGGATTTTGTTCATGCAAGGACTTCAGAGCTTCCTCTTCGTCTTCGTTAAAAACAAGGTATTCAAGTTCCTTTTTCTATTAACCACCCAGGAGGCCCAACAAACAGGGTTAAAAATTTTAGTTTGTCGGTGTTCAGTAAAGGTGCTTGGTTACCCATAAAGACTTGGAAAGAGGGAAAATTTCCAACTGTAATCTTAAGTTTTAGGTTTGGCAATCATGAGTAATGATAAATCAAAGGTTTTCCTATGGGAATTACTTTCCGGTTTAAATGAACACTGTAATGACTATTGTAATTAATCAAATTGTCTCATTGTTCGGATGTATCTTAGACTAGTACTTGGTCATAAAGGCTATCGTTTCAGTTTTTGTTTAAATCTCTATATGACTCGAATCTTACAGTTATAAAAAGTTTCAGCAGGATTATTTATAAATTGAAGGATTGTTTTCTTAAAACGAATTTCTTTCTTTTACTCAGACATTTTGTATTACCTCGTTGAGTCAGTAGTATTCCTATTTTTCCTTTACTACTGGAAGATTTTAGGATCGAGGTTTATCTGAGTCAAGTGTTAGGATATGACCTGTGGATGTTTTACTTATTTATATATAAATCTATATGTATAGACTTACAAATATATGTCTGTGTCTAACCTTTTGGACGCTTTTACTGTGTGGGGTAATTCTATCTTGCTGGTAATAGTTGCACTTGCAATTTCAGGCTGCGTATAACGATATTTGATAAATGCATAATGTCATTTCTAATTCGCACTGCTACAGAGGTTTATTTTCTATTCTAATGCATACAGTTTAGTTCCAGTGGGAATACATAAGAATATATGTGTATATATGTTTGACCTTGATCCTGTTTACTTTCAGATTCATAGGTATACAATTAAAAATTCAAACCGAATATAATTAAAACTTCAAACTGAACTTTGTGTGTAAATTCTTACAGCAAAATAATGACTTACAAAGGTATAAAGACCTACAGAAACACAATAATCCCGATTTGTCCTAACAAAAAAAAAAAAACTCTAGTATTCATTCAGACTTTAAATCAACCATAAACGTTGTTCAACATTAGATTCGTGAGGTATGCTATCAGATACATACATCATTCATTTGGACAKATTTCACCCARGATTATTAAATCCATACCGAATTTAATAGTTTCATTACAACTGTGACTAAATCGTTCAACATAAATGGGAAATAACTCTATTCAAATTTAATAAATACATCTCATCAGATATAAGATCATTCACACAGAGAGGGATATGATACATATCTGAACTAGTTCGTGGGAAGGCAAAGGGAACAACCACGTTCCTCCCAACCATAGAATAGGGAAGTCACAATCACTTTCCCAATTCACCCCCTAGCCTAACCATGAACCCATGAGGACGAACTTGGAAAGTCTTCCTTCACAATGTCCTTCAATTCCATCCCATTCCTCTTGCCTCACACTCATTCAATAATGTTCATAACAGCAAGGGAAAAATCATTAGTCTCTTTCTCCCCAGTATACTTGGCAGCGTCGTGCCTCCTCACATATGTTATTTATCAATCCAAATCTTTTTGCCCAGGTCTTTTTTCCCTCACTTGGGAATTTTTGCAGCTTTCTAAATCCCTGATTTTTAGGGGCTGTTAATGGCCAAATCTTTGATTTGCCACTTGTAACAATCAACCCAGAGGTAGTTCCAATATGTTCCCCACTCATGGAGTCATGGTCAGCTGATTTCAACATGGATGTTCCATTTGTCCTCCTGCAATCAATATAAATATTATGTTTTCATACAAGTGTCATAGTCAAATAGTTAGTTGGGTCAAATCAGATTTTTGCCCAATAGTCATAATAATTAATTACAATTATTAAATTCGAAATTCAGAATTGCCATAAATGGCAAGAATTTTCCAAATTCGAATTTACTAAAAACAGAATAATTTCTGAACACATTAAATTAAAAAAAAAAAAATTATTCTTGGGGACATCACAGTTGTTGATGGAACACACAGCTTTGGGTGAGTTAACTAAACCTTTCGGCCATGCATGGCCAGAAGTTCAACCAAATACCTAGCTTCTTCTAGCCTATAAAAGAAGGGTTAGGGGTCCCATTTGGAAGACAATAATCATAGTAAAGAAACTATACTCGATTGTGCATTCCCTTTGTCCCAACCTTTAGCCATCCTTGTGCAAAGAGAAATATAGAGCAAATAAGTTGAAGAACAGTTGAAGAGAAGCCCAGGACTAGGTTCGTGGAGCAGTGGCTAGCTTCATCATTGTAAGTTGGTTTGTTTAAGTTAATAATAAAGTATTTTTCTCATACCACCGTATGAGGTTTTCATGGTTTATTGCATACATGTTGATTGAATCTCTAACCCATTAATCTGTAGATCAAATGGATGTAGAATTCTTTGTTTATCTTGTGTGAATGCAGGTCAACCTTAGGAGGAGAGCTGCAGTCAAAGAGCGATCAAGCGTGAAGAAGGATTGATATCAAACGCCCAAAATAAGGTATGCTCACTTGATCTTCTTAACTACGTATTTTCTTAAGAATAATGGGGATTAGGTCCGGGACGACGGTAGAAAGTAGGAATTTTTAGGTCTTTTCTGCATGCACGATAAAACCCTAAGTGCTAGTCCATAGAGGGATTTTCCACTCACAACACTTTGTGACACTAAGAAGCTTGAAGATGAAAATCACTTTCTCTTAGATTGTCCAGTCTATACCCATATTAGATCTCATTTTGAAAATATTGATTACACTACCAACCTTCCTAACCTCTTAACTCAACAAAAGTATGGTGATCTTGGAAAGCTTCTCTTAATGTTTTTCGAGCACAAAAACACAATTCTAAAGAATCACAGGTAATCACTTACCCTCTTAAGTTATGATAGATCAATTAGGTCTTAGTGGACGTTAATCATCATCATCATCATCATAAACAATTATTTAAATTTTATTCAATATTATTTTTAACTTTTTTAAATGTAAATTTGAAATTTTGGAATTTTGATTTTGTTTATGATAATAAATGTTTTTACCTAGAAATTGATCCTTCTTGACTCTAGAGTTAAAATGGATATATACGTGTATATACTATTTTATATTAATATTAATAAATAAACTATAAATTAAATTTATGATATCTATCCTATAATATTAATATTAAATATTGTATTCATTATTAATATGTGATAATGTTTTGTTAAATTTTATTCAATTAATTATTCAAATTTATTTTTATTTTTCATGTCTAGCATGTTCAGTGCGTGTAAACATTTAAGAAAGAATGTGTGTGGAAGGTCTCTTTACGTACTTTAAGCACTTAATAATAATAATAAATAAATAAACCTTGGATATGCTATAAACAACCACTGAATCAATAAACAATATATGTATCTCCAACGATTACGAAACTGCAGTAGAAGCACAGAAGGAACCAGAAACATACGACGAGCATGCCATTAGAAATAAGAAAACATTCTTACTTGCAAACTGCAAACACTGAACAAGAAAGAAGGAATAGAAAATGAAACTATGGCATGGAAACTTACTTTGAAACGATGAAAGGCAGAAGCACAAGTCGAATTGTGAACCCAACAACACCAACAACAAGTAGCAATCGACGAACCAAACACTCACCGAACTGGTAAACAATGTATGTAGCTTCAACGATGACGAAATTGAATTGCAAGGCTCGAAGAATGATGAAACATACAATGCCTATTCTACTGGCGGTGGACAACAATATTGTCCAAAATCACTGCAACATTGTATGAAAAATTTCAAGGAAAAATGTAATCCGAGAAGCGTATTTAGATAAACATTTAAGGTTGTCAAGTTGTCTAAGGGCCTCGCGGTATGAAAACATTTAAGCTATCAGGCCTATTGGAGGACCTTGCACCATGTAAACATTTAAGCTGTCATGCCTATTCAATCACCTCAAAAAAAGTGTCAATACATTTCAATACAAATACATTCATCAAGAACTAATAAAACTAATAAGGAGAAAGTTAAAAAGTTAATACTTGATAAACCATAATCACTCATAATCACTATTGTTGAATTGCAATAAATCATGGTGAAACAAAGTAAACATGCCTCTAGAAGTGCATGTGAAGTAATATGGAAGTTTAATCAAGTAGCAATAACTTGGAAGGTTTAACAATAACTCGGAAGGTTTAAGATTTAAAAAATAAAACATAAATTTTTGGTTTATTTAAAATTTTTACAAATTAATTGTTTTTAGTAAACTAATTTTTCTTTTGTTTAAGTTGAATTTGTTTAAACATAAATGATTCAACTCAAAAACATTGAGATCAGATAGATTCAATTTGCAATTTCAACAATTTTTAACTAAGTTTAAAAAAAAATAAAGATTAGTTTATACTATGCTTATAATTTCTTCTCACTCACTTTCACTCTGACAACATAACCGACGGAACCAAAATCATGGATTCTGATTACAACTCATGTCCAATTTCTGTAAATCTCACGAGCCATT
>SNQJ01S0080204.1:4308-14506 GCA_010110895.2 Picea sitchensis | reverse complement strand
TCATTAGTGATGGGACCACAAACAATTAGGGTTTTTGTTTTTGAGAATCTATTTAAATAGATACGAGGCTATGGAATGTTTTCCTTGTGTTGTATTTGGAGCCAAGGGTATCTTTTGTATATTTCATCTTATTATCTATTGTATCTAGTTTCTTGGAATTATATTTTCTGTTTACATGATTGTGTTTCAAGTTTAAGGATTCAAGAACATTACAAGAAGTATGAGAACTCTTTTCTAAGCCAACACACCTCCAATTTTTACCATATTTTTTTTAGGCTAGAGATGTGTCCTAATGTCTTTAAATAACATAGTGATCTACCATTCAACATGTAAAATTGTCGTTGGGGAAGACTACACACATAAAATAAAAGTTGTGTTATGATCCAGATTTATAAGCGAACAAAATGAAACCACATATTTATAATATTAACACACAGATAGAATACAACTAGACTTCTATTAAATAAGAAATATGCTGAAAACTGTAAAATGTAGAGGAAAACAAGCTTGCTATAATGGTGGTAGTTTATCTTTGAAAAGAGATGTGATGGCTACGCTCATTAGCAAGAAGATTAACATAATGAGGCTCTCAAGACCTCTTTACAATAAAAAAACGTGAAAAAACGTATGATCGTGTCTGATCTCTAAGGTGTTTGATCGTGAAAAAATGTCATTTAGGCCCTCAAAATGGCCCCAGAAGTTTGGGACCCGAAAAAATACTAAAAATAGTAAGTTGCCAAAAAACTATTTTGAGCCAGCTGGAAAAGGTGGGTGGCCACCGAGATCCTCCTAGATCAATCGTCCCCCCTTAGGAAGCAATGGTCTCCATTTTGTTGAGTTTCCCCATCAGATGAGGAAATTTCTCCTGAATTTGGCCCAAGGTGAGCCAATTACCTTGGTGCAGGATCTTCCCTACTTTGACAACTCGATAAAGTTGGTTCATATGCTGGTGAGTGCCCTTGACTTGTGCGTCCATGATCTAATCAATGGATGTATGTTCCATGTGGTTAGGGTTAAGCTATGTTGGTGTTAGCTATTTTGCTATCTCCAAGGTGTCCAATAATGGTGGAAAATAAGGTCGAAGGAGGTCCACATTGAACATTGGGTGAAATCCAAGGAAGGGCGGAAGGTTGAACTCAAAATAATTGTCACCCACAACCTTGGTGATGGTGTAAGGTCCATAACAGAGTGGACAAAGCATCCGATGAGGCCTTGTAAAGTGTTGTTTCTGCAAGTACAACCAAACTTTGTCTCCCACCTAAAAATGGTGTGGCACCCGCTATTGATCACATCGTTTCTTGTACTTGGCATTAGATTTATGTAAAATATCTTGAACCTATTGAAAGATGTGCTGGATCCGCTCAATGAACCGGGTGGCTTTGTCAGCTTCATTTGAAGCATGCGACAAGTCTACATGGGTGGTCGCAAGGGGTAGTGAAACACCCATGGGACCCAATTATTGAAATCCCAACCCCACCTGAAAGGGGTTGTGGTTGGTTGAGCTATGTATGGATATGTTGTAGTTGTATTGAACATAAGAAAGAATCTAATCCAAGGTGTGTGGGTTCTTGGAATTGTACATGCACAGGATGTGCACGATCATTCAGTTGACGACCTCAGTTTCGTCATCCGTCTGGGGGTGGAAGGCAGTGGACTTGGTGAGCTTGGTGTCCAGTAGTGACGAGCGGATCGACCAGAATGTTTTGAGAAACTGACTGTCCTGATTTGAGATAATGGTTTGTAGGATTCCAAAGTGTACCCACACTCGTTCAAAGAAGAGCTTAGCGATGGCCTCCATTGTGATTCTCTTCTTGCAGGCGACCATAATTGTCATCTTGAAAAAACGATCAACAACCACAAAAACACAATCATTTTGCTACTGTGTGGATGGGCCTGACATGTATTCCATTGAGATGGATTCCTACGGCCTGTCAGGTGTAGGAAGAGGAGTGTAAAAGCCTTGTTTCTTAGTGGATGATTTGGAAATAGTGCAGGTAGTGCAGGACTAGATATACTTGTTGACATCCTGTCGAAGTTTTGGCTAGTAGAAATGTCATTGCAACATTACCACCGTCTTTCCCATGCCAAATTGTCCTTCTACCCGATTGTAGTGGGATTTCCAAATCATATTTTCTCTCTCGCTTTATGGAACACAGAGATGGCCGAAATGGCACAACAACTCATCATGAAGATGGAAATTAGTGATAGCTATGTTTGCACCCAACATCTAGTAGGTGTTGGTGAAGTCAAGATCTGTCTCATAGAGGAGGGACCATCCAGAGGTCTCGTTGAAGCAGGACTCTAGCACTATAGTGAGTGCTACGATTGGAGGTTGACTGAGGAAATCAACGATTCAATTGGTACTTCTTGTTTTATACTTGATGTTGAGGTGGAACTGCTGCAAATATGTGGACCACTTCTGATGGTAGTCATTATGCAATTTTCCTTGTGTCTTCATGAACTGCAATGGCTTATGATCGATGTGGATGATTGTCTCCTTCTAGAGAATGTAATGCATCCACTGGTAGTAGGCTTGCACAATGATGTACATTTCTTTTTCACAAGTAGAGTACTTATGGACGATATATGATAGTGTCTCACTATGATAGGATACAGGGTGGTCGTGCTGAGTGAGAACTGCGCCCACAACATAGTTTGAAGCATCTGTCTCGATATCAAAGGGTTGTTGCAGGTGAGGTAATGAAAGCACTGGGGTGGAGCACAAGCACTGCTTCATATCATTGAACACTTTATGTTGGGACAGGCCCCACACAAAGTTTTCCTTACCACCACCCCTGGTTATTTGGCTGAGGGCCCATGCAATATGGGAGAATCCTAACACGAACCTTCGATAGAAAGTGGTAAGGACTAAGAATCTTCGAATCTCAGTGAGAATGGTTGGGGATAGCCAATCACAGATGACTTAGATCTTGTCTATATAAACATGCACACCATGTGCAACAACCATGTATCCTAGGTACTAGACCTTGTCCATGCTGAAAGAGCATTTTTCCAAGTTGGAATATATCTTGTGTTGTTGCAGAGTGTGCAAAACCTATTGAATATGCTGTAAGTGTTCTACCCAAGTGTTGATGTACATGAGGATGAGGATGAGGATGTAGAAAAGAATTGGTGAAAGGCCGCAAGATATCATCCATCATCCTCATTAAAGTTGTTGGGTAATTTGACAAACCAAAGGGCACGACCAACCATTCAAAAAGACCTTCTTTTGACTTGAAGGATTTTTTCCATACATGTGTCTACTCTATTGGGACCTGATGGTAGCAAAAATTCAGATCAATCTTATTGAAGTATTTATCCCCCTTTAGATGATCAAGAAGATCGTCAATTCGAGGAATTGAGTATTGGTTCATGAATGTTATTTTATTTAAGTCCCGATATTTAATGCAGAGTCCCCAGGTGTCATATTTCTTCTACACCAACACAATTGGGCTTCCACAAGGAGATGATATGGGTCGGATGTGCCCCTTGTGGAGAAGTTCTTGGATATGATGCTTGATATCCTAATTTTATAGCAGAGAGAGGCGATAGATTGTCCCATTGGGTAGTGGTGTACTGGGGTCAAATCAATGGGATGCTAGACCTGATAGTGCAGGGGTACCCTAGTAGGTGATGCGAAGATGTCTTTATATTCTTCAACGACCTTATCCACTTGCTTCTGCTACGTGGAGAGGTTGTTCATGGAGGCCAGGGATGTGGTTGCAACCTTTCACTCACTCTTAGAGAAAATCAAGAAGAATAAAAACTTCCCAGTCTGAGAAATGACCTTCCTCCATTACTTGGTAGATATCAAGGAAATAACACTAGGTGGGACTACCTCGAGTATCATGTACAATTTCCCGTTCAAAGTAATAATAAAATTGCGAGTCTTAGACTCATATAGAGTATGACATTTCCATAAATAAGGTTGGACCAAAATAAAATTACAAAATTCAATGGGAGAAACATCACACAATACCTCATCTTTGAATGGCTTGGTGCCATGCACATGTGACACTGTTGGATGATGTGAAGATTGCTTCCTTGATGAAGTGATATGATGGTGTAGGGATGCAGGTGCGGCATTGTTGGAAGGGATAACTTCTTGATGACCTCTACTGAGATGATGCTCTTCTGGATATCGCTATCAATGATGAAGTTCAATGGAGTTCCTTTCACCCACATGTATTTATGAAAGAGGTTCTCACCTTCCTCTGGCTCATCAAGTTCATCGGGATGGATCTTAGTGGTAGCAATGGTGGCTCTGGGTTTTGTGTCAATGTTTTGTCTCCCCTTTTCTGGCTCCCACCAATAACTACTTTGAACGACAATCAACAGTGTTATTCCAGGGGATCTTATGGAAGTCACACCACTTCGCGGTAGTTTTATTCATCTTCCCATTGTCCTTCTTTTCTTGTGGCTTGGACTGGTTTTCCTAAGGTTTCCCATATTTACTCTGTACTTTGTTTTTCGGGTTTGGGATGCCCTTTCCTTGCTTCTATTGTGGGGGGTTCCCCAACCTAAACTGCCACATCTTTTGTTTAATCTTCCACTCGATTTTGATAGCATATTGATAGGTCACACCCAAGGACGAGATTTCCAAAACCTCCATTTCTATCTGGATGTATCTATATAGACCATCGTGGTACTTGAGCACCAGATGTCGAACACAATCTTTGATACCAAGTTTGTTGCATAAGGTATGGAAGACATTGGTGAACTCTAGAACTGTTTGGTTTCTTTCCTTCCACAATGTGGTCCATCTTGTATACAAGTCTTCATAACTTCCAACAGGGTAGTATTGTTCCTTAATAACATCCTCGAAGGAACCCCAATTGGGTGAAACTACAAATAATGTGAATCCCTATATTTCCTTTTGCTTACAGAAAGTCTCCCACCAATATTTGATATGGGGGATGACCTTGAGGAGAATAAATGTAATCATTTATCTATCGGAAAAGTTGTGGACAGACAAATACCCTTATAGAAGGTTTAACCATTTATCTATGGCATCTGGATCCATTTGAACTTCAAATATAGGAATATCAAAATTTATTTGTATCTTGAAGGGAGCGGTGCCTCCGCTTGAGGTGGATACGTCACTTGTCGATAGTCGTCGAAAGATTTGTGCAAATATGTCCATCATCTTGTTCCTCTGTCACTTAAGGGATTCCTTGATCAACATTTTGAAAGGATCTCCTATCTCGTCATCTTTATTTTCGCCCGCCATGGATAGTTTCTTGGGCGTGCGAGAGTAGTTGTCCTCAAGAGAAATAATCTCGAGACCCAAATCTCTATACCCTAAAGACGTCAGGGACATGCATTAGAAAATGACAATGAAGAGACTTCTCTGATACCATTGATCCACATTTATGAGCGGAAAAAATGAAACCACGGATTTATAATATTAACACATAGATACAATAAAACTTGAATTCTATTAAATAATAAATATGTTGAAAAATGTAAAATGAAGATTGAAAACAAGCTTGTTATAATGGTGACAAGTTATCTCTAAGAAGATATGTGACGAATACACTCATCCATAAGAAGATCAGTACAATGAGGCTCTGAAGGCATTTTTACAATAAACATGATTGTCAAAACCCTAGTCATCAAAAAACCTAACCTTAGGAGATGAAGTTCCAAAAGTCATGTGGGCCCCGTTGGGGTAAATTAATACATCAACTTCCGAGGGTCGTAACTTTTGCATACAATTTTTGTTTACGGCACACGATATCTCTTTGAAAAGGTATTAGTGAGGAGCCTCATATAGGGGGATCAATCAAAGCGTAAAGCTATCAATGAGGTGCCTTATCATGAAAAAATGTTGTTTAGGCCCTTAAAATGACCTCAAAATTTTGGGACCTGAAAAATTACTAAAAATAGTAATTTGCCAAAAGATTGTTTTCAGCTAGTTGGAAAAGGTGGGTGGACATCGAGATCCTCCTAGATCATGTTACTTATTTTTACACCCTTATAACCTTTGTTGGTACTCCTTCGAGTAGTTACACATCATAGATCACCTATATATGATATTGTCTTCCATATACCCTCAAGTATATTGGAATCCCTTTAGGCATACCTAACACCAACCTCACATAAATTGTGCTTATCTTGTTGCTATAGTACACCAAGAAAATTACTTGGGGAGAGCACTCTCACATACTAGGCCATCAGATAGTATGACTAAGGGTACAATCTATCGTTTTTAGTTGTTTCTATGAAATATCCAACTAAGTATTATTGTAGGAAAATCTTCAATATAATATAGAGTTATAGCACTTAACACTCCTTTGTCCTTACGACCCTATAAACCATATCCTTTCCTATTAGTGAGTAAAATTCATACATATTTGCATCTATAAGGAATTTATAACTTTTCCCAATGTAATAATATTCAATGGGGAGTAATAACCTTCGATCTCAAAAAAAATAAATATTTCATGCACTATGTTGATCACTTAGATCTACCTCTCAAGTAACCCTTTTTGTGTGAACTCGATAGTACAATGATTTGTGGGACATATGAACAGTATCCCTTCAAGAAATTGATCACAATGAGATAAGTGGAGAATAAGACCTCCAAAAAATTGTTGGTGGTCCCATGGTTCAAAATTGTAATATGGCCAACATTGAGAACCAAAACCAAGCCCCACCTTCTCAAAACTAACCTTTGGAAGGCAAAGTTTCTAGCATTGAGGTTACAATCAATGTTATGAACAAAAGAATGAAATCATGAGTCAAGATATTGAGGTTGTTAAGTACTCACTTGAATATTGATATACTAGATCCAAACATTGATCCAACCAAGGAGGAGTCCCTAGCCCATGAAGTACCAACCACACACATTTTTTTCCAAGATCACCCTTTCCCACACTTTCAACATCACAATTAATGGAAACATTTTCCAACGCTTGACATGAACAATTTGATGGTTTTGGTCCCTAGGGGCGGGTTACCTAAATGGAACACTATTTATCTCTCCATGGCATTACTTATGGCATACAAAAACCAAAACTGGCGGTCTTATATTTGGATGCAAAACATTGGCATGGTGGAAACGGTATAAGAATGATTATAAAGGCTACATTGTCTAGACCTAGTTTGTGGAAGTACTTTATACTTGTTTTCAATGTGACACTCACCATTTGGGGTGCTTAACAAAATTATGCTAAAACTGCATAGTTATGGACTATATCACTACCTTTGATAAATTGGCAATGCACACAAAGGATCGATCTGATTCAATTTTAAAATAATGTTTCAATAGTGGAATGCTTGTTTTGTGTTTTTGTATTTGGAGCTTTGCTCAAGAAAAGGTCACCCCACCTTAAGAGACAAGTGAACATTTTTTTCCTCTTAGGATTAGCATAAAATAATGGAATATTTTGCATATTTCATCTTATTTCTTCTTGTATCTAGTTTCTTGCAATTATAGTCTCTATATACTTGATCATGTTTCAAGTTTAAGGGTTATTGAACACTACATATAGGGATGAGATACTTGGAGTTATCTCATTCAATAGTGAGATTTTGTAAAGGATTTTGGAGGGATGGAAAACCTCAACCCACATCACTAGATAAATATTAACAATCCAAAATAAAATAAAGTTTCTTGTGATATGGACCTTTTGCATAATTTCAAAACTATGCTCTCCAATTAATGATCAACATGTGGCATAAGAAATGGTGACCTTAGAGGTGACCTTAGAGGTGTTAGAGTCCTAGAGTGCGTACACCATCTACTCATGTTGAGATCAAATGGTTCTGACTCCCAAATATTTTTTGGATTTTTTAAATGGGGATCATTTTCGAGCCTCGAATACTATTGAAATCTAGTTGCAGGGTGATAAGTGGTAAGAGGAATACTTAAAGGTTTTTGAGGCAAGTAGGGTTGGAAGGCTCTAGAAAAAGATCTAATCTATGAGGAAGTATGAAGAGAAACACGGCATGTTACCTATAACTTCATACCATGATAGAATGATGATAAGTACACACAAGAATTTTGTGTTGTTTTTCTTGAGGGAGAATCAATAGAAAGATGATAAATTTAAGATTGAAGCATCTTTCGAAGGTTGTGATAGGGAGAGAAAACAATAGTTGGAAACATAAGTCTAGTTTTATAAACAAGTGTTTCAAAAACATAAAGGCTTTCCATCAAAGAGGGAATATGAACATTGCATTTAGTGGCTACCAAAATCCCCATTACAAAACATGTGTTTGTACAAACAATTTTTTTTTTAAGGATTTGAAGTGAAGAGAAAATTGCATTAACTGTGAATGAAAGGAGTCATAACATGAATTACTTCACCTTGTTGTCCACCAATCATTAGAGTCATAAAATGAATTACTTCACCTTGTTGTCCACCAATCATTATTTTTCCCTAGATAGATGGAAGTTGGATAATGTGCATCGACTTTTGAACCTTGAACAAGATAACCATGACCATCAAGAATCAATTTTCCTTAGATTGATGAATTATTGAGGTCTCCACAACAATTCCATCCAATGATCAAATATAAGAAAAGAATAAATATATTTTTTTAGAACACCAACACAAAAAATAATAGCCATGGGAATAATAATTAAACTTGTGTTATTCATCCATGAATTTCTTAAGAACGAATTTGTGAATGCTGTTGATTTTGGGGACTTGTACCAACAATAGAGGAACAATGCAACAATTGAAATGGAGGATAATAATCATGTGCAACTTGGACATGCTATGCATCCCATATGGAAAAAAAATCAGTTCATAAGGAAGATCATACTTTGAGATTTGTTATACATTTTGGCACTAGAAAAACAATGGAAATCATGCAAAGGTATGTGTAGTATCTTGTTCGTTTTTTTTTTGTACCACAAGTAAAGTTAACAATTGAAAGCTTGGATTATACATGGAAATTACTATTCCTATCAAACCATGGGAGAGTATCTCTAGGGAAGGTCTATCGATGACCTCGAGTGAGGCCATGGTTATGTATTTCTATTCCTGGATCAAATTAGTATGATGTGTGCATTGATGCCATTTCAGAAGACCATAAAATGACATGAAACTATTGAGTCATTTTTTTTCAAATATATGGGTTTATTTTGAATTTCATCATTCATTTGTTTCTAATGGAGATTCGAAATTGTTAGGAATGTTTTGGATAACATCATGAGAATGAATAAATATAATGTTAAAAAATTATATGCAACATTTTATCCTTGGACTGATCATCAAATTGAAGTCATTAAAAAAAAAATTGAAGTCATTAAACAAAAATTGGTGCAACTAAAGGATATAGTAGTGAACATCCAAGGTCATAGGATGAAAAATCGGTGTACATTCAACACTCATATAGTGTAGGAATGTACTCTTCAACCTAAAAATTCTCATTTGAAACTTATTTTAGTTATTTTCCACAACTACCCTTTGATGTTGATTATGAAAAACAAAAAAAAAACAAATAGAAAATGAAAGAGGAGGCAAATAAAACAAGCAAGTTCATTAACAAGATCAAACAAATTCATCTCAAAGTAAAGAAAAACTTTAAAGCAAAGTGAAGATAAGTTTAAGCTATAACATGACCAACATAAAATAGATCACAAATTCTATTTTGGAAATAACATATGGTTCTATATAAAGAGAAACTATAAGGGAAACCAATAAACTACACTATTAAAGAGAAACTATAAGGGGAAAACCATAAAATACACTATTGAGATATGCACCATTGATAATTGTTAAGAAGGGTAGTGATAATGCATTTAGATTGAGTCTACTTACATAGATGAAAATGTGTTCGATTGTCAATGTCTATAACTTATGTTACTTGCGTTCAAATCCGTGACAAACAAATATGTAGCCTCCAACGTCTCCGCTTCATTCAAGCCAATCAATTATTAACCGAGTGTTCCTACTTCCTTATCATGCCAATCTTGTTGTTATGAAACCAATCACAACCTCATTCAGAGACTCGATTACACAATGGAGTAACAACGAAGGCTATCCACCATGCAACAACCCAATCATAGGGAAGTTGCTGCATGGTGTATTAATTGAGTTGTTGCATGCCCATCCCATGCCATATACCATGCACCATAAAACTCTGATCCCACATTTTATTTCACGGCGCGTTCATACATGACATGCATGGCATGATATTCCGCCATCCGGTGATTCCTTCAAACGGCGTCTCCACCTCCTCC
>SNQJ01S0080202.1:35742-46789 GCA_010110895.2 Picea sitchensis | reverse complement strand
CTGGTCCATGAATGATCTAAAATTAGTACTAAATGCTTCATTCCACTAATTCAAATTCTTATAACAAACATCTCAATTTCCTACAATTTTGTTAAAAAATGGCTTAATTAATTAAAAAGTGGTATTTAAAAACTAAACTTTAACCAAGAACCGGAATAACATATGCAATACTTGGAGTGGGCTAGGAGAGCCAACATGTAGGCCACTTGTCCAATGTAGTGTATGATGTGGTAGGGACCATAGAAATTTTGAGCTAGATTCTAGGGAACTTTATTTTTTAGTGATTTATGTTTATAAGGTTGTGTTGTGGCCGCAACAAACCCTCTTTTTACTTTTTCTTTTACAAGCAAAAGTAAAAGGGTCCCCTACTAAAATTTTGATCCTATTGCCTAGTCCTCTACTATTGGAGCCTATGCTACTTATTTTCCTACCTCGAGGTATTTTGGGGGTTTGGTCTTGATTGATGATGGTATTTGATAGTGGTTGATTGCCTCTTTTGATATCATGATTTCGGATGTCTTCATGACTCTTATGTGACTGTGTGGTTGATGCAACCCGCCCCTCAGTGGACGGTCGCTCTACCAGGACCTTCTCCTTCTTAATGGCCCGAAGAGTCAATGCTCTTCCCGCTCCCTCAGGAGTCTTAACCCACAGTCTTCCACTCACTCGAATCCTCCCTACTTTGATTATCGGAGGATCGACTCTCGCGACTTCGCGAGTCCCACGCTTATAGGCTAAGCCCTCAGATCCCCGAGATCCGATATCCCTAGTCAACGTTGACCTTCCTCGCGTGTCGGGACCTCTCGCTATTGCTGACTCGTGACCCGCGTCACTATACCTTCGGAGTCCCAACCTCCGAGATCCGAGGCACCGAGATGCCGGCCAACTCGCTTTCTCGCCTTTCGTTACCTCGCTACTCACGAGACTAAATCTCTGGACCCTTCAACCCCCGAGACCCGATGTCCCGAGATCACCCTTCACCTCAACCGACTATGACTCACGCCATGCACATGATTTCCGCGACGTCGGCTCTCGCGTTCTCGCACTCGCTTGGGCCACCCTATCAACTTCGCCCACACGAAGCGCCGATATGCCGATCCCCGTGTAGAGTAGTGGTCATTGAAGTTCTTCTCGACAATTTTCAAGTCGTCGATTCTCTTCCTCTCGAAGGAATCTCGATTCTCCCAATTTCACCCTATGATTTCTCACTGAAATCCGCCACTATGAAGGAAAAGAACTATCCCTCCTGAGCTGAATTGTCACAGACCCCTTCAGGGACTTACGCACTCTGTCTACGCTCCCCCTTCAACAATCTTCAAAGTGTTGAAGTCTTCCTAGTTCTGCGCACCACGGTCTCTGCAACCCCGTCCTTACTCTCTCTCAGAATTGCTACTGAGGCTTCACACTCAACCTGCACTCGCCTGCACGGTTCGAACAACCCAACATCACCCTGGCAACAGAGAACAAAAGTTCAACTGCTCGGCCTCCTCAACACACTCTATGCGGAGGAATTCAACTGCACTTGATGCAGGAATCTCTTGGCTCAAACAGAGAAACAATTGAAACTCATTCACTTACTCCCTCAGGTTTCGAACCTGATATGCAATCACATATGCAGCATATAAAAGATAAGCATAAAAGGAAGCAAACATGCATAAGCACAATATCAACAACACACAGAGATCAAACACGTCCATGGAATTGAATCAAGCTTTCCTATTAATTCAATATTTATACATGGAGGTTCTTCACAAGCTCTCTGCTCTGCTCCCTCTTGCTCCTGTCTGAATGAATGAGATTATTCAGAAAATGAATACAATGTACAAAGGAGGGTGTCTATATTCCATTTTCCCTCTCGATAACAAAACTGTCTAATCTACAGTTAATTATTCTATCTACTTGCATTAAATCCGAGTAAATGCCTCAGCTACCTAAGGACGAGAGCTTATCTGCTCAAGGTCCATTACAATGTACAAGTGCGCTTCATCACATCAAAACATTAATGTTTGGCGCAGCCATATATCACAATGTTTCAAAATTTGAAATGTTGGCGCTTTCCAGCTGTTCCTCTGCCTCCATGCGCTGGCTCGCTTGATGAGGTGTGTATGCTCCTGCATCATACTCCTCGGCTCGAAAGATTTCATGGGCTCCTGCTCATGAGTTCCTGTACAGTATGCCCATGTTGTTGTATAATTGCTTCATCCTCCCAACTGGCCTCCTCCACTGGGTGGTTCTTCCACTTCACCAGGTACTGAAAATACTACTTCCTCCTGGTCTTCTTACCTGCTCTTTTATCCAGTATGCACTCCATCTGAGGTTTCTGTGCAACTGGCAACTGCTTCTGCCATTGGATCACTGGTTCCCCAGCTCCAGCTTCAGCTCTGTAAGGGTATAAATCCGAAATGTTGAATATCGGAGCTATCCCGATGCCCTCCGGCAACTCAAGCTCATATGCATTCTCGCCAAATTTCTTCAGAATTTTGCATGGTCCAATTTTCTTCATTTTGAGCTTGTTGTATATTCCCTTCGGGAACCTTTCCTTCCTCAGGTGCACCAGAAACATGTCACCAACTTCAAACTGGAGTTGTCTTTTCCTCTGGTCGGCTCTGTGCTTATATTCCTGGTTCTCCCTCTGCAGTCGCTGCTTCACCTCCGTGTGAAGTTCCTGCATCGCTTCCGTGAATTTCTCAGCCCCGCGCTGCTAGTTTCAGCCTGTTTTGGCTCCCTGAGATCATATACTCCTCTGGGTTGTGTCCCATACAAAATCTGGAATGGGCTCTTACCTGTACTCCGATTCACAGAATCGTTGTACGTGAATTCTGCCTGTGGTAGGATCTGATCCCAACTGCTGTGATGCTCCGTCACCAGGCTTCTCAACAGATTCCCCAAGCTCCTGTTGACCACTTCTGTCTACCCATCTGTCTGTGGATGGTATGCTGAGCTGAATGCCAAATCAGTCCCCAGCTTCTTCCATAGCGTCCTCCAAAAATGACCGATGAACTTCGTATCTCGGTCCGAGACTATGCTCCTGGGCAATCCATGCAACCGCACGATCTCTTTGAAGAACAAGTTCGCGATGTGGGTCGCATCGCTTGTCTTATGACATGGAATGAAATGTGCCATTTTCAAGAACCTATCCACCACCACAAAAATGGAATCCACTCCTCACTATGTTCTTGGCAAACCCAAGACAAAATCCCTACTGATTGCTTCCCATGGTCTCTCAGGTATGGGCAACGGCTGATATAATCCAGCGTTCTATTTTCGGCCCTTCGCATGTTGACATATCCTGCACCTGTCAACAAACCTCTTTACATCTGCTCGCATACCTAGCCAAAAGTACGATTCACTCAGCTTGGCGAATGTTTTATCATGCCCAAAATGACCTGCTAAGCCTCCACTGTGCTTCTCCTTCACCAAATTCTCTCTCATAGAGCAATCTGGAATGCACAGTTGATTGCCTTTGAATAGAAATCCATCCTGTATCAAGAAATCTATCCATGGGCTCCTATCTCTGAGCACCGGATTCTCGGCTGCTTCATAAGCTTCCCCGAAATCAACATCAGCTGCATACATATCCTTCAGGTTCTCAAAACCCAGCGTTTTGACCCTGAATTCCTGCAGCAACAAACATTTTCTGCTCAAGGCATCTGCCACCTTGTTCGCAGCTCCTGAAATGTGCTTTATCACGAATGTGAAGTTCTGCATGTACTCCACCCACTTCGCATGCTTCTGGTTCAGCTTCTCCTGCTGGCTTACGAACTGCAATGCGTGATTGCCACTGTACAGAACGAACTCCTTGGGTATCAAGTAGTGCCTCCACTTCTTCAATGCCTGTATGATGGCATAGAATTATTTATTGTACGTGGAGTAATTTATCTTCGCATCATCCAGCTTCTCGCTATAATATGCCACAGGTCAGTCATCTTGACTCAGCACTCCTCCAACAGCATATCCGCTCGCGTCACACTTCACCTGGAAGGTCTTCTGAAAATATGGCAGCACCAGGATTGGCTGCTCCGTTATCTTTCACTTCAGCAGATTGAAGCTCCGCTTAGCCTCGGCTGTCCACTGAAAGACTTTGGGCCACTTCTTCACAGTGTCCATCATCGCGGCGCTGATTCCACTAAAATTCCGAATGAATTTTCTGTAGAAGCTTGCCAAACCGTGAAAGCTCCGTACCTCAAAAACATTTCTCGGCGATGGCCAATTCCTGATTACTTCCACCTTCTCAGGATCCATCTTCAATTCATTTGCCGAGATCACAAAACCCAGATATATGAGTTCTGTCTGCATGAATGAGCATTTCTTCAAATTAACCAGCAGCTTCTCCTGCTGTAGCCTTCTCATCACAATGGCTAAATGCTCCAAGTGTTCAGCCTTTGTCTTGTTGAATATCAGTATGTCATCCAAGTATACGACCACAAATTTGCCAATGAATTCCCGTAGGACTTCATTCATCAACCACATGAATGTGCTTGGCGCGTTTGTCAACCCAAACGGCATGACCAGCCATTCGTACAAACCCTCATTTGTCTTGAATGCTGTCTTCCATTCATCTCCCTCTCTCATCCGGATCTGATGATATCCGCTTTTGAGATCTATCTTGGAGAAGTAATTCGCCCCACTTAGGCAATCCATCAGGTCGTCCATCCTCGGCAGTGGAAACCTGTACCTGATGGTAATTTTATTTATTGCCCTGGAGTCTGTACACATCCTCCAGCCTCCATCCTTTTTTGGACTCAGTACTGTCGGAACAACACATGGAATCAGACTCTCTCTGACCATTCCCTTATCCAGCAAGTCTTGAACCTGTCTTTTGACCTCCTTGTTCTCCCGAGGTGTCAACCTGTACGCTGCCTTATTTGGTAGGCTTTCTCCGGGTATGAGGTCAATGTGATGACTCACACTTCGTACCGGTGGAAATGAACGTGGCAGTTCATCCACGATGATGTCAGCAAACTCCCCCAGCAGTTGTTGAATCTCCTCTGGCAAGTCATCCACTCTTGTGCTTGTCAGAACAATCCTTGGCTTCCTGACAACAAAGAACTGTGGATCCTCATCCTTCTCCAGCTCCGTGAGAAGTTCTTTTCCACTCATGAGAAGTATCATGCTGCTCACTTCAGGCTTCACTTCCTTATCTTTTATTGGCAGCAGCTTATGGAGTCTTCCATCCTTCTCCAGGGTATATGTGTTCATCCTCCCATCATGAACAACATTTCTATCATACTGCCATGACCTACCCAACAGTATGTGACATATGTCCATGGGAATAACATCACATAGGATCTCATCATGATAATTCCCAATTTTGAATTTAACCAAGCATTGTTTAGTGACACTTACCCGGTGTCCTTTCTGTAACCACGAGACTTTATAAGGGCTCGGGTGCTTAGTTGTTTTCAGCTCCAATTTCTCCACCATCTCGGTCGAAACGAGATTTTCAGTGCTCCCGCTGTCAATAATGACTTTGCATTTCCTGTCCTTGGCTGTACAAGCCATTCTAAATAGTCTGCTCCGTTGCACTGAGCTGTCCACCTCCTTCTCGGGTGCCAAAAGAATTTTATGCATTCCTAGTGACCTTCCGCTGTCAGCATCTTCGTTGTCCACGTCACGCCTCTGCGCCTTAGCAACGTGAGATTTTCCTCTGTCCACTTTCCTCTCTGGGCAGTCAACGGCCTTATGTCCATCTTTACCACACGTGAAACATGTGATAATTCCTCCTCGACCTCTTCCTCTACCTCGGTTACGAGGAAATGTGTTGGCATCAGCATATCCTCCCTGTTGATCCTCCTGCTGCCTCCTCGGCTCAGCATTTTGCTACCTCTGCTGTGAGGTTCCACCTCTTTCAGCTTTTCCCTGAGTCTTCTTCCAATCCTCTTTGGGCTTCTGTGTTTTCTCCTGGACAATAGCCTTGCCTCTGGGCTGGCTTCGGCCTCTCCCTCGCTGTCCCTGCTTGCAGTTCATCTTTTCTTCTGCTTTTAGAGCCTTCTGATATGCATCCTCAACTGTGCGTATAGTCAGCATGCTCAACTCATCTTGAATGTCATACCTGAGGCCATTCAGGTACCTTGCCACCTTTTCGTCATCACTCTCCCGATGACCAGCTCGAATGTTGAGCCTGTAGAATTCCTCGGTGTACTCCTTCACCGTCATCAACTTCTGTCTCAGGTTCTGCATGTGCCTGAACAGAGTGATCTGGTAGTCCCTCGGAATGAACTTCACCTTCATCTTGGCGATCATCCGATCCTAGCTCTTGATCTTCTGTTTGCCTTTGGAACGCCTGTCTACCTGCAGCTCGTCCCACCATAAGGCTGCATGTCCCTTCAGCTTCGTGACAGCATGCCTCACCTTCCTTTCCTCTTCAATGTCTTCGTAATCGAAGTAGGTGTTGAGCGCTCGGATCCAATCTAGAAACTCTTCAGCGTTTAGGCTTCCCTCATAGATGGGAATGTCCATTTTTGTCTTCGATCTCATCCTCGAAATGGCCTTGATCAACCTCTTTGTCGAGGCATCTTCTGCAGTGACTTCTTCTTCAGCATGTCCAGCTTCCTCTTCAACTTTGGAGTCACTGAACTCTACCGTACCAGCTCCACGCCTCTGGGTGGTTTCCATCTCCTCAAGTCTCACCCTGAGATCTCGAATCTGCTGCTCCATCTCTGGGTTGCCTGCTCGCCTACCCCTTCTTCGTGCATCCCTGTCTTCCCGATCAGGTGACTGCCTTTCCCGTCTTGGCGGCATTATGTATCTGCTTCCCTCTGTCACCCGAAGAAAGAGAACTTCAAACTCCTGCTCTGATACCACTCTGACGCAACCCGCCCCTCAGCAGATGATCGCTCTACCAGGACCTTCTCCTTATTAATGGCCTGAAGAGTCAATGCTCTTCCCACTCCCTCGGGAGTCTTAACCCACAGTCTTCCACTCACTTGAATCCTCCCTACTTTGATTATCAGAGGATCGACTCTCACGACTTCGCGAGTCCCATGCTTATAGGCTAAGTCCTCAGATCCCCGAGATCCGATATCCCTAGTCAACGTTGACCTTCCTCGTGTGTCGGGACCTCTCGCTATCGCGGACTCGTGACCCGCGTCACTATACCTTCGGAGTCCCAACCTTCGAGATCCGAGGCGCCGAGATGCCGGCCAACTCGCTTTCTCACCTTTCGTTACCTCGCTACTCACGAGACTAAATCTTTGGACCCTTCAACCCCCGAGACCCGATGTCCCGAGATCACCCTTCACCTCAATCGACTATGACTCACGCCATGCATGTGATTTCCGCGACGTCGGCTCTCGCGTTCTTGCACTCGCTTGGGCCACCCTATCAACTTCGCCCACACGAAGCGTCGATATGCCGATCCCTGTGTAGAGTAGTGGTCATTGAAGTTCTTCTCGACAATTTTCAAGTCGTCGATTCTCTTCCTCTCGAAGGAATCTCGATTCTCCCAATTTCACCCTGTGATTTCTCACTGAAATCCGCCACTATGAAGGAAAAGAACTATCCCTCCTGAGCTGAATTGTCACAGACCCCTTCAGGGACTTATGCACTCTGTCTGCGCTCCCCCTTCAACAATCTTCAAAGTGTTGAAGTCTTCCTAGTTCTGTGCACCACGGTCTCTGCAACCCCGGCCTTACTCTCTCTCAGAATTGCTACTGAGGCTTCACGCTCAACCTGCACTCGCCTGCACAGTTCAAACAACCCAACATCACCCTGGCAACAGAGAACAAAAGTTCAACTGCTCGGCCTCCTCAACGCACTCTATGCGGAGGAATTCAACTTCACTTGATGCAGGAATCTCTTGGCTCAAACAGAGAAACAATTGAAACTCATTCACTTACTCCCTCAGGTTTCGAACCTAATATGCAATCACATATGCAGCATATAAAAGATAAGCATAAAAGGAAGAAAACATGCATAAGCACAATATCAACAACACACAGAGATCAAACACGTCCATGGAATTGAATCAAGCTTTCCTATTAATTCAATATTTATACATGGAGGTTCTTCACAAGCTCTCTGCTCTGCTCCCTCTTGCTCCTGTCTGAATGAATGAGATTATTCAGAAAATGAATACAATGTACAAAGGAGGGTGTCTATATTCCGTTTTCCCTCTCGATAACAAAACTGTCTAATCTACAGTTAATTATTCTATCTACTTGCATTAAATCCGAGTAAATGCCTCAGCTACCTAAGGACGAGAGCTTATCCGCTCCAGGTCCGTTACAATGTACAAGTGCGCTTCATCACATCAAAACATTAATGTTTGGCGCAGCCATATATCACAATGGTTCAAAATTTGAAATGCTGGCGCTTTCTAGCTGTTCCTCTGCCTCCACGCACTGGCTCGCTTGATGAGGTGTGGATTCTCCTGCATCAGTGGTTCGATGATCTAGCACATGTCTTGAATGAGTTTGATGCTAGTTGTTAATCTTTTTTCTGAGTTACTTATTAAAATTCTACATACCCTTGATAGCATGTGGTGCCTAATATCTTCATATTTATACTCTCATATAATGGACAACTCTTAGACTTGAATCATGCGATCACTAATCCATTCTATGTGTTGGATATTAGGTGCATGAATTTATCATGATAGTTATTTATCTAGATCATAGATGATTACCTTCAAAAAAAAAATCCTCCTCATTTTCTTCACTTTTAGTACTTGTTTATAAATTTTCTTAAAGGAAAGGAAATATTATGTTTCTCATGTGTTGTTGAGTGTATTTTTAATCGTATAACTGATTTCGTCTCTTTCTGTGGCTGTAGGAACATGTTAGAATAATATCCTTTTTCATGATTGCTCCATCCTTGAGATGCATGGGGGGGAATACTGATAACATCTAACAACATCCTTGCAAGGCATATGGTGGGAAATACACGTATAACAAAAGCCTCCTCTTTTGAGTACTTCTTCTTGAGAGTTATATCGATGAATTCATGCAACCACCTAGATTGTACAATAAGTGTTATCAATGAAGATTTTAACCTTATTTCTCCTGTGAGAACCTACAACATAGTGATTCCAAAAGAACACACATCAATTTTCTCTAAAATATTACCAACTATGGTGTATTTTGAAGCGAAATATCCAATCCCGATAGAATATTTCAATATTGAATACACAATGCCATCTACTAAAATATTGTGTAGACAACAAACTCAAAAAGGAACAAGACTTAAGTGTTGATCATTGACGCAACACCCCTTGCCTCAACAGGTTCTTCGTGACCTCTCGGTCTTTGGATCGTTCTCTTTCCTGAGCCGAAATAGCTCTTCGGGCTCGTGTTGGAACCCCTTGAACAAATCCACAGGTCCCTTTGTCCTCTGGCACAAGCCTTGAAAAAACCTATGCACGCGCTCAACTTTCGACGCTCTTCTCTATTCTGAACCAACACACAACTTGGCGCTGGCTCCTTTCACGATCATCCCCTTCCTTTCTCGTGACCCTGGGTTGTGTCCCAAGGCCCTAAGAAACATGTCTTTCATGTTTCTGGAGTTCGGGACTCTTTCATGCGAGCTCTCCCTAGCTCCCTGTCCTTCGAAATGATGAAACCCAAAAACGGGCCTAACGCCTTTTTGTGCAGGCCAAATCTAATAGTCCCGCTTCCTCCTTCCTTCGACGGTCACGGTTACTTCATGGTTTCATGATTCGGGACTTCGTGTCTCCCGACTCTTCGCCTTTCAAACACCTGGATCCCGAAATCCCGATGATCCTCCTAGGTGCTCAATGTTCCAAATCTGTCAATGGCCACCACCTTTCATCATTTCTCTCTTCATGATTTTGGGAGTTGTTTTGACCATGCAACTCTACCTCTTGAGTCCCGAAACCCCGAAACCCGATTGGGGACCAACAACTATTGTCCCTCAATACTTTTGGGAATTATTCCTTTCGCTCTTCAGGAGTTCATGACTCTCGACCCCAAATCACTTGTCACGCCAATTTTCAAATTCTGAAATAGCAACCCTTTTAGGATTCCGCATATCAAGAGTTTGAAACTCTCGACTCCAAAATCACTACCTCCTCTACTTCCCGGACTCCGAAATTCTGAAATGTCGAAATTCCACTCCAAAGGGGGATCAACGAATCCTTTCGCTTCTCATCCAACAGTCGCTACTCCTCCTAATATTTTCAATGCTAAAAGGGGCTCAACCTTAACTTCCTCACAAATCTACGAGATCTAACAACCTATGGGATTTCTCACTTCTCCATGAAGCGTCTCCACCATCCATTTCTGCTCTTCCACTACGCCACCTCTATAGGTTTAACCTCAGCGTAGTTTTCCCTGATCCTGTGATCAACAGTTATCTGCACTACTAATCCAATGGTAGCTGTTACTTTCCTGAGCTTGAGAACTTCCTCCCTCCTCTTGGGAGATTTTCTGAAGTTTCAAAGGCCTTGACCTTTGCTTCCTCTGCGAGCTCGATTCCTTTGGATATTGCCTACATTCTAGGAATGCTATCCCTCCTAAGCTTTTTCGACTGTGAAACCTCAAAGGGTTTCTCTACCTTCTTCTCACTCTATTGTTACTCAGTGCGCTAAGGCACTATCCTTCCTGAGCTTTGTTTACCCAAGCCTCTAGGGGACTCGCCCTTCTGTGTCATCAAAGGGAAATCTGGTGTCCTCCTGATGACCTTCTGATCAAGCCCTCCTTGCTGATCTTAATAAAGTATTCACTAACTCTGTGAGTGTCTCTCCTTGACACTTCTCTTCCCAACTAAACTTGAAAAGAGTCCTTCTGTGCACTCTATGAAACTGCTCAATGCCTTGCTAGTAGAGCTTCCATAGAATCCTTAGTGATTTTGTTTTCTCTCTGAACTCGAAATAGAAAATCTTCTGTGCACTCTATGCACTTGCTCAATGCCCACCTAGAAGAGTCCTCCATAATCCTTAGTGACTCTGTGTTCTCACTAAACTCGAAATAGAGTTCTCCTCAATGCATCCTGTGAATTTTCTCAATGCCCTCCTGGTAGAGCCTTTACAAAATTCTCAACAATTATGCTTCTCCTCTCCGTGCTCTCCTCTGCACAGTTTCTCTTGCAA
>SNQJ01S0080200.1:49127-60261 GCA_010110895.2 Picea sitchensis | reverse complement strand
CACAACTACATCATAAGCCTTACACACTTAAATGGATAAGCAATCATCATCAAATGCACATAACAAAGCAGTGCACAATCAAATTTGCAATTTCATCTAAGTATGTGGACGAAGTAACATGTGATGTAGCGTCGTTAAGAGAATTTGGAATGGTCTTAGGTAGCCCATATTTATATGATCGTAAGGAAATCTTCTACAGGACAAAGAATCAATATCAATTCACTAAAGCAGGTCAAGATTATGTGGTTCATGTTCATTGTGTTAAAGCAAATAAAACACTTTAAACAATGGAACAATTAAAGAAGGTAGTGCAAGCAAGAAACAAACCAATAATTGTTTCAAATGAAGTAATTGATCTTAAGAAAGAATAAGAAATGATTGTTGAATGGAAAATCAATCATAAGTTGCTTCAAGATAAGCTCATGTCGTGCAGATATTTCAAGTATATCAGCTCATTTGCAGTCGTCTTTTTAATGCTGTCATTAGTAATGTTTTCTACATGGATGATAGCGGCTTCAGTAAGATGTAACAGGGTTCAAATGGCTAACAATATACTGTCAGTTGTCATGATTGTGTTACAGTTGATCTTGATGAGACAGGTGCACAGGACAGAGTTCAGAGACAGAGAACAAGTCAGGTGGCCTATCCCGAGCTTATTGACTGGTCAGTAACCTTTTGGGGACCAAAAGGTCTTTTAGTGGGGAGGTGTGATCCAGAATCGGATCCAGAAGCTTGATAGGGCTTAAAAATGCTCAAAAATGAAAGTGCTCGGAATCCGATGAAACTAGCACCATTGTGCCCGTCTCGTCTTCCTGATTCCAGCCATTTATTTACTTCGTCAAACGAGCTCCATATGCAAAAGATATCGCGTTCTGTCTGAAAACCCAAACATGCAAAAAAAAGGGATGACTGTACAGTCCGTACAGTGCCATGTGGCAGGCTAACTGTACAGGCCGTACGACAATACAGATGACATGGAAACCCCTGGGGATGACACGTGGCAGGTGACGGAGCACATGTACGGGAAGACAGCTGGACCAATCTATGGGTGACATGTGTCACCACTGTAAGGGTGACACGTGGCATGGGATGACGTCAGCGACTGACAGGGCAGTGACTGGACAGGGTACGTGGCAGACACGTGGACCATTCAACAATTGACATGTGGCAGACTTCTATTGGTTTTTCAGGTGCCACGTGGCCCAGTTATGGGTTGCCACATGGCACCATGTGGTTGGTTGATGGTTTATGCAAAATTTATATGGGTTCACTGAGGTCGAACCCTTGACCTTCCTCCGGCCTACGGACTGGCAGGATCGGGCTGACCGCCCGCTCCACATATGTTCCTTTTAACTATATGTTAAAAAATGTATTTGAATTTGAATTAAGGTTTCATCGGCGGGGGAAAGGGCCGGGGCTTAGCCCCAGCCCACGGTTCAATACATATTACAACATGACCACGACACGGGGTGTATGCAGATAGGTTCCAGCCCTCAGATCCCGAGTGAATCCCACAGGACCAGGAGCATGTCCACCTTTTGGGCCTAGGAGGTTATATATATATAGTCGTGGACCTATGCAAGCACCCCACGACCAGGAGCTAGTGCCGGGGAAGGGTCAGCGCATAGCCTGAGGGGCTAGCGCTCGGCCACATGGCCCGATATGACCAGGAGCGCACGCAAGTTCAGGGGCTGCGCCATATTTTTAAAACAAATGTGGGTTTTTATTGTATAGTTTGATTTTTCATTGATATTATCCCTGATTTTAATGGATTTTCTCCATTATTGGGAGATATTGGGCATTTTTGGAGCCCAAATTTTGGGAGGAAGTTGGGGATGGATAACCAACTTCAAATCTATATAAACCAGGACTGTTTGAGGCCATGGAGGACAGTCAGAGCAGAGTTATGCTGAAGCGAAGCCAAGCCAAAGCCATTTTTATGCAGGGAAGCTATTGAGGAGCAGACGCTTGTGGGCCATTTCTGGGAGCTCCAGACGTCCGTTTTGCATGTCGTTTTCTTTGCAGGGTTCTAGAGATCTGGAAGAACATGACCAGATCAATATTGTAGCCAATTGGCACTGTTGCGATGTACTTTTGAGCTTTTGAACAAAAATAAAGAAGCCTTCCCCACAGAGACGAAGGCCCGGAGATGTAGGCAACGTTGTGCCGAACTCCGTTATCAATTCTCGTGTTATGGTTTGTTGTCTATTATTTCATTTCAGATCTGCATATGTGTATATGGCTGTCATAATTCCTCTTCTTTCCTCATTCTTTCATTAAGTTTCTCAAATGGTTAATTAACACATGCAAAATTAAAACTCAACCATAGTCATTAAAAGATCCTACGGATCATTTATGTTCTCTATTTTCCGCATTTTATCTATTTCATGCATAAGAAGAAAATTAGTAACTAAATATTCTAGAATCTAAAGTAATTTAACCTTCATAGTGTAGATTTCATTTTTATTTTATCAAATATGTTGTGATGAACTATTTCGGTGGAATATCCGCAAAAATTTACAGATCAGGTTTTTGTAGTTCTAGTTGTTCTCTTGATGTACACTAATATGTATATCCACTTTGTATATACTCATGGATACAATCTTATTTTCACATGGATCCACTATGTACTTTTCATGGCCATTATATTTCATCCTTTATATTTCATGAATCTACAGTGTACTTGATTTGGTAGCCATGCTTATTTTCTACTTGAGAATGGTTATTCCCACCTTGGGGAAGAGATTCATCTAATAATTTGGTTTTTGTTTGTAGGCACCTTTCAAATATTGCTTATGCTATTGGATTTAACCTTGGTTCATTTGTATTCTCTGAGCCTTATAATGTGTTTTGGACATCATCTCCTCTCCTTCCCTCACACATTAGGGGGCATATATTATATCTATATTTCATCACCCTTGAACAAATTAGTTGAGCCAAGCCATTTGTAGAAATTCACTCTATGACTTACATTTTATTCCAATAAATTTTTTGAACCCCTTTTTTTCTCTCATGAGTTTCCTTAATGCAACTAGAAGACACCCTCAAAATAGATCTAAAAATAAAATGTGCATAAAATGCATGACCCTAAATGGAGATTGCAGAGGCCATACACTTTTATGCCTCAAATACCAATCCCTAATGACCAAAATTATTTCATAATCATATAAATAAGAGTTCCAAGTTTGAGGCAAGACACATAGACCAAACCATATCACACCCATATATTGGAGAATTTTCATGAGATCTATAGTCCTTGAATTTCATGTTCTCTCTTTGAATAGAACCCCCTTGTCCTACAAGTTTAATCTTATATTTTTTTGGGTCTAAATTATTCTTTGATCTCTTTTCCATAGTAAGATTGAAATTATCGACAAAGTTGAATTTGATGAGTGGCCATGGTAGGCAAAACCTAGACCTAGGTGATTAAGGTTCTAGTAGTAAAGGTCAAGTATATAATTATCTATTTACATTTGAATTATTACTATACATATATCTCTTCTCTTATCTCTTTTTTCTATCCCTCCCCCCTTGATTCATCTCACATTCATGTGATTTTAATTCTTATTTGAATTTATGAATTGTGGATTAGAATATTTTTCCTGACATCAGTTAGAATTTCCATGCTTTGATATTATTCTATTTTCTTATTATGCTTAGTTGGGTTTGAGAAAGGTTATGTTTTCTTGACTTGTGTACAAGTGTATAAAATATAATTTTCTAGAATCTTATGTTGAACTTATTCTGATACTTCTAGGGGGGGTGAATTAGTATATGATACTTTTTACTTTATTTAACCATTCATTAGATGAGAAACAATATCTACATATAAAATAAAATCATAATGCATAGAGCTTAACATGGAAACCCAATCAAGAGAAAACCATAAACTTATATTTATAAATGTTTGTAGGCACCGACCTACTAGAGACACCAATCTCCTTAACTGAGCACCAACTCAGTAAGATGTAGGCACAAACCTACTGGAGACATCAATATCCTCAGCTGAGAACCAACTCAACAAGATGTAAGAACCAATCTACTGGAGACACCAATCTCTTCAAATTATCACAAACTCAATAAGATATGTGTAGACACCAATCTAAGATATTCATACATATAGTACTTCTGACTTCATGTTCAAGCTTCATTCCACAAACAATCCTTCAAACACTAGTAAGCTTCATAACATCATTCCCATAATGTAGTCACTGAGGGAAACATCCACTAATGAAAACATCCACTGGCAACAACATCAAAACCTCAAAACGATGCACAGGGAAACATCACAGAACTTCAATTCTTCATAACACACATTGAGAACAAGAAATACCTAAAGAAAATCCCTTAGACTTCTCTTGAACACCTTTAGATCCCAGAAAGACATCTCAACACCTTTATTGCACCTTAGATCACTTATGTGCACCTCATACTTGATCTCTTGCTTGGTTTCTCTACAAATGTGAAAATATATCCTATATTTATAGTAATTTTAACCCTACATTCAAGGCCAACGTGTAAACAATGGTTGATCCAACCTCAATGTTTTGGACGGGTTGTCAAATGGAAAAATTCATATCTCTGCATTCCTAAATAGTTAAAGGGAATTCCATATATAATATTTCCAACCATGTAACTTGTGCTCCCATTTGAGATAGGTATGTAGGGTAAAAATTCCTTCAAAGATGTTGTATCCAAAGTAATTATAAATAATACAAACTTAATACTTTCAACAATCTCCATCTTGCGACTGTTATCTTTTTTTTTTTATACTGGGGGAATCGACAACTCACATTTCTTGTACTCGCATGACACGGGGTCGATACCTGTCCACTACCACTATAACCCCAGGTGCGCCACACAACCCACAAGCATGGAGCACAAGTAAATCAGGGTGAGAATTGAACTTGAGACCTCCTTTACATATTTCCTTCCATTTACACGGCACGTGCCAATCGGTCTACACCTCTGCGGGGGAAACTGTTATATTGGAAATATGCAGTATTGTAATATTTATCTTGGACATATGTAGTCTCCCCCTATCTTTGACATCAATGACAACAATATTTCCAACAATATCCCCTTTTTTCATTGATGGAAACCCTTGGTCAATTCTATAATACTCCCTTTGTCTGCAACTCTCCTTGTGTCTACAATTCCCCCTTTCATATCAATGGAAAAATGATACTCTCCCTAAGTTTTTGATTCCCTTTAATGACAACATGAGAGAGATATCACTCTCATGGAACATTTTTCTCCTTTGAGTTCATGAAGTATGTATACATCGCTTGAGGTTCTGTTTGTATTTTCCACTAATATTCCTAAAGTTGCTTTCCTTATCTCACACCCTTTAGAATGAAATGTGAGGGTGTAAAATTGATCACACATTTGGATGACACTTAGAATATTATGCTTTAACCCTTCAAAATAAAAGACATTATGTTTCTTTGTCTTTCCATTATCAAGACTAACAATACCTTTTCCAACTATCCTTGTAGAAGCATTATCTCCAAAAGTAACACTGCCTCCTTTTTCTTCCTTCAATGTGAGAAACTTGGTCTGGTCTCCTGTCATGTGTTTTGAACATCCACCACCAATGTACCATTGGTTCCCTTTATTTTGAGCATAAATTGCAAGTCTTCAATCTTCCTTGTTCGATTCTTCTTGCTTCTTTTTCCACACCCTGGTGTATTCTTCTCTATTCTTGGTAAGAGAATATTCTTCCCTGTTTTGTTTAGGAGAATTTATTATGGTACTTATACAATCACATGTTATGTGCCCATAGTTATTACACTTATAGCATTCAATATTGTAATCAATTAGGGGAGAAAATGAGTTGTACTTTCTGTTAGAAAACCCATGAGAAATTTTGGTTTTGTTTCTCAAATAATAATCCTTTGAGGTCTTATAAGAACCTATATTTATATCTCTCACATTATCACTTCTTGCATAATCTCTACAATCTATTTACTTATGACCAAAATTATTTCAAAAAAAACAATAGCCAAGAAAGATATTTTGGTACCGGTTTGTGAAAGGCCTTCTTGGTGGAACAACTCTTCTAAACTCATTCTTGTTATTCTTGTGAGAAGACTTTGGTTTTTGATGGTCATCATTGTCTTTCTTGATGCTACTTTCATTGTTGATGGATCCTTTGAGAATATTGGCATATATTTTAGATTTTTCTTCATTTTCCTTTTCTGATGGATTTGCAACCTTAATGCTTCCATCTCCCTTAGGAGTCTTTTGTTTTTTGTTGTAGACACGACTTGTCTTGATGAATTGTGACCTTTCACAACTAAGAATATTATCTACTATTTCAGTACTCTTTCCAAAATTCAAGCTTCTATTCAACTGATCGATTGTTTTCTCTAGTTCCTTTCTTAAGGAAATGATTTCATCCTCTAGTTTCTTGTAATTTTCTTCCTTTTCTTTCAACTAGCGTCTCACCACTTTTTCTATCATTTTTTATTCTTCTAGTTGAGTATATAGGATGATAATTGTATTATTTGTTTCTTCAAGATCATGATCCTCTTCATATTTCTACAATTTCTTTTTCCGCTTCTTTTTCTTAAGATTGTGTATTTTTTCTAAGGCACTGCCAATTTTTTGCTTCAAGATCCCCTTTTGAATCTGGTTTTTATTTTTGATTATCTTCATTTTCTTCACCAAAAGGCTTTGTTTCCATGGTTTTGGAGAGATATTCTTATTCATAATAACCATCTTCCCTTTCTTCACATGGACACTTAGTATAAAAATGTCCTTTTCGACCACACTTAAATCATTTGAAGGGTATCTTACCTTTTTATTTGTAGGGTCCTCCTTTTAGATTTATCATAAATTGTCATTCTTTTGCCCCTAATTCAAAGCTAGAACAATAATTGGATATCTATTCATAAATTTTTTGTATCTTTTCCCAAATCGGTTTAGTTGATGTACACTTGGGCCACCAAGAAGGTCACACCCATTATTTCACCACTCAACACAAGAGATTTTAGCATGCAGTCAGTTATTTCTATTGTATTCTTCTCTTACCAGTTTTGGTTGAGCAAGGAATTATTGAATAAATGTTAGTATGTTAGTTTGTCAGTTAGAATAATTGTAAACAACCCCCGCCAGTCTAGTTAAGAAACACATTTCTAAAATAAAGTCTAACATGTCAGTGATGCCAGTGAGTTGCTGGGTAAGAAACCCTCGCCAGTTTGGTTGAGCAAAGTGCTTTAGAAATAAAGAAAAAAATTCTTTTGTAACTACAATGGATGCAAAGAAAAAATTCACCCTACATAGTATTAAGAGGGCACTCCTATCTTCTAAATAAATGGATGGTAATTTTTTTTGTCTTATATATTTTCCTTCATGCTTGTTGTGTTTTTCGTGTGTTCCACTTTGTTGTTGTGTTTTCCAGTGTTCCCAATTGTTTCTCGTGTGCCCCTATGATCTAAATGGAAAATCAATTGGTATCAAATCTTTGATCTCATAAATCTTCTTCTCACATCCAAAAAGAAGACAAAGAGGCCATCCACAATTCTCAATTTGTTTTGGTGATAGTAGGTCTCAACAATCAATGCTCTACTCAGAGTTTCCAGTAAGCCCTTATCAAGGCTCTCGAACACCTCAACGCACCAGCTCCCCACAACTTCTCATTCCACCATATCCAACGTCATCTTAAGCATCTTGCTTCCAGGACATACATAGTGTCCTCTTCATACCATTTCTCAGTGTGCCCTCTTCATTTTTGTATGTAGCACTCATAGATCCATCCTGTGGATGAAAATCATGTCGTTGCGTATAGACCCATCAAAAAAATATTCAAAATCCCATGTTTCTACACCAGTTCAATATTTATCTCTCGCTCTTCATGATTTACTTCACCTATAGTAGCGACGAGCTCCAACACCTATGTAGCTCGACACCTACTTCACATTTCCCAAATTTGTAGGGAAAATGAATGGAGAGACTGTCGATTCCTAGATCCATAGTCTTTGCACCTACTTCAAGAACTCTCCTGAGATGGAAGAGGACACTAAGTTGTATATATCCAACCTGCAATTGGATGGCTTTGCACAAGCCTAATGGGACACACAATTTGAAAAGTGTGAATTAGTCATCGCGATTGGTGAGCCAACAACTATGACAATGTCACACATTACTTGTTGGTATGGTTTATCCTAGGACTTGTGAGAGCACTTCTATCCCCCAGGGTATCTCCAAAACCTTCTTCTAAATGGTTGCAACTCCAACAACTATCTAATCAGTCTATACAGAGCTACATAGATGTATTCTACAATTTACACATCTAGTTTCACATCGTTGATCCAGAAGAGGTATTAATTATCAAATTTAATTCAGGTTTATTAATTCATATACATCATGAAGTAGATATGTTTGAAATATCTTCCTTGGACAAGGATTTTCATCAGGCCTTGGTCGTGGAATGTAACTTGGCACCTCAAACCCGATCTTCCCAATCCCAAGTTGGTCCTTCTAATGTCAATACTTCACCTACTATTTCATCCCCTGGTTCACATTCCTCTCATGCCTCTCCCTGTAATGAAACCCAATGTTCCTTTCACAATACTAACTTGCATACGTTAGCCGATTACTAGGCACTTCAAAAACATTTCCTCAACAAAACTCCTTTTGCATAGGTTGCTCATTTTGATTCCCCTGACCCTATTGAAGTAGTTTCCCTCAACAATCCTACATAAGTTGACCCCTCTCTTATCCTAATGATCTCTAATGAACCCATCACCTCTCTTGTGCCTCTTCTTACACACAATTGTCAAATTAAGCATGAAATGGCTACTCTCATCCTGGACAATGAAGGCCTTAAGTACCTTGTGGCCCAAGACTTATTCCACCACCTTCAAATCCACACTAATATGCACCCGGTCTCGTATCAACTTCGTTGGCTACAAAAGGAAGGCCCATGACTCACCATCTCCTAGTGTTGTGTGGTGAACTTCTCTATTGTCCCATTCCATGATACTGTGATGCATGATGTTTCTCCTTTATATTGTGCTAACATGTTACTTGGGCTTCCCTACTAATAGGACCGCCACATTTTTTATCATGCTAAATATCATAAATAACACCTACGACATGAGGGGAGTACCTATGTGCTTACATCCTTTTCTCCAAATTCCATACAACCTCTCACCAGACAAGTGACCATTAACCAAGTCACTCTAAACAAATATGTTTCTTTGTGTTTGGTTCACCCCATTAAACTAGACAATCTGACCAACCCCGCACCTCATAACATGGATCCTCTACTCCCAAAATTTGTCGATGTCTTCACCCAACCAACAATAATGATCCCGTATCACTCTATAAACCACACCATTGATATCATTCCTAACACCATTTTACCCAATGCCCCTTCTTCCAGCCTCATTCATCAAGAGAATGGTGAGATAGAACACCAACCAGACCAACATCCAGACTCGATCCATATTCAACCTTCAACATCACCCAGTGTGTCCATCACATTTATTATTCCCAAAAGGTTCTCTATTCACGTAGCCTCATCCAACATATCTAGTATTTCAACACAAGTGATAGCATATTCTAAAAGGTTAAATGGTAGTCCCTCACATGAAAAACATTTTATAGAAAAATATTCATGCCACCAACATTTTTCCAAAGGTATTATAGTTGGTCAGAATCCATTGCAGAGGAATCCATTCTTATATGGATCAATGGATAAAACATGGTTTATTGGACAAACTCAGAGTTCTCCCAGGGCACTGGTATTTGAAGGAAATATGGATCACCCTTAGGCCCACTTCATATCTAGCTTAAAAACTCCCAATAGTAAGGAAGTCTATGCTGCAATTGGAGGTAGGTCATTGTTTCAAAATATAACTAAGGAGTTGGATGATGTGTTCAAGGTGACACTAGAAATAAAAAATGTCCCAACAACATTCTATGTTGGAATGCATTATTGGTATTTCTTCCCAACAACAACACTGGAACACAATATTTTTTATGAAACAAAGAAGGACAACCTCACCAATCTTGTTGTGTTGCCAATCTATCCTCAGTTTTCCATATAAAAAATTAATGCCAATATTCGTCTTCTGCAAATAATATTTGTTCAAGATGCGTATCTTATGAAGATTCCATAGACCATCATCTCATCCTTATATCAACGAAAAATGTATAAGGAAGTTATGGAAACTTTGATAAAACAAGAGTTGCATGGATTTGCAAGGATAGACAAGGTGTTTATATTTCTTAGTGCACATGGAATGTTGGTCACAGATGTTCAAAAGGATGGGAACCCATGCAAGTCACTAATGACGAAATAGGTGGGTTTGATTATGCAAGAAAGGAAAGAAAATGTACTCTATAAAAAGCACAATATTTGTTATCATATCTTCAAATTTTGCATTGGGTTTCAGCCCTGTGCACCCTTAGAGAGAACCCTTAATTTCTATCTCTTTGGGTGTGCACATCATCCACAAGAACAAAAATCAACTCAACATTCTAGCCACACTTTAAATCAGTGTCATACTCTGATACTAGTGTAGGTCAAATGGAGATGTACAATGACATTGGAAAACAATTCCCTCATTGGAAGGTGGAAGAAGGGACACTCCTATATATAAACATGGAGGAATTGGGTCACTAGGAAGGGTGCAACCCTTCCTTCACCACTGATCACAATAAATTTTATCATGTAGTCAATTATTTCTATTGTAATTTTTCTCTTACCATTTTTGGTTGAGAAAGGAACTGTTGAATAAATGTTAGTATATTAGTTTGTGTTAGTTAGGAGAAATGTAAACATCCCTTGCAATTCTAGTTAAGAAGGGAGTTTCTAAAATAAAGTTATCATGTCAATTATGCAAGATACCAGATCTAAGAAATACGTAGAATAGAAATAAAATGCTAGGAATGGCAGAATAACAGTAATATAACCAGCATAATCATCCACAATAACACATAAATAATATGAGAACAACAACTGAAATATCACTTTGATTCAGAAAGCAATGTTCACAGGCCTCTTCGAGGGGGCAACCTCCAGTCGAGTAGCGCTCTGTTACAATAATCTCCAAGCTAAGGTTTTCATACCCTCGACCCTTATTTATACTAAATATGTCTATTAAGAGAAGCATCTAGAGGA
>SNQJ01S0080200.1:17049-49117 GCA_010110895.2 Picea sitchensis | reverse complement strand
TTCTAGAAGCAGAAGCTTCTATTAGGTCTTCTTACATCCGCCTTATTCTATTTTATTGAAAGGCCTTATTAATATTCACCTTTATTACATCCAAATACATTGATCTACCTATGTGTGGGTTAGGACCTTAACAAATTATGTCATTCAGTTGCTAGGTAAACATCCCTCGCCATTCTGGTTGAGCAAAGCGCTTAAAAAATAAAGCAACGAATTCTTTTGTAACTGCAATGGTTGTAGAGGAAAAAGTCGCCCTGCATAGTATTAGGAGGGTGATCCTCTCTTATTAATAAATGGATGGTAATTTTCAATGTGTTATCTATTTTCCTTCATGCTTACTACGTTTTATGTGTGGTCCACTCTATTGATTCATTTTCCAATGCACCTAGCTGTTGCTGGTGCACCTCTCTGATCTAAATTGCAAATCAACACTTCATTACTTTGACAGTCTCATAATATGATAGGCCACTCATGAAGGCATCTATTGATTTTTCATTGTTTTCACTTGAATCCTTCCTAGCTTCATCTGTATAACCTATTATGACTAATTCCCAAATAACCAACTGAAGGGATTGCAAATATATCTTCATTCTTATACTCCACGATGCACAATTTGTTCCATTAAACAAAGCACATATGTTTGTAGGGAGACCTTCCTTACAATCCATATGTTCTCAAGATATTCTTTCCAGTGGTTAAGTTGTTTCTGAAGGAACCTGCTCTGATACCAATTATTGAACTTATGATTATACTAAGAGGGACGATGAATCAATATAATATATTTTTTACTTTATTTAACCATTCATCAATAATTAATTAGATGAGAAACAATATTCACATATAAACTCAAATCATAATGCATAGAGTTTAACATGGAAACCCAATCAAGAGAAAACCATAAACTTATCTTTATAAATGTACACAGGCAACAACCTATTGTTACAAATATTGTATAAACCATCCTACTAGAGACACCAATATCCTTAACTGAGCACCAACTAAAAAAATATGTACGCACGAAACTATTGGAGACACCAATCTACTCAACTAAGCACCAACTCAACAAGATGTAAGAAACAACATAGTGGACACACCAATATCCTCAAATGAGCACCAATTGAATAAGATATGTGTAGACACCAATACAATATCTTCATACATAGACAAATTATGAGTTCACCTACATGCTTCATTCCACAGATAATCCTTCAAAACCTACCAAGCCTCATAACATCATTCACAAAATGCAATCACTGACGAAAACATCCACTAACGAAAACATCCACTAATGAAAACATTTATTAATGAAAACTTCCGTTGATGGAAATATCCACTGGCGGAAACATCACAACCTAAAAATAGTGCACACGACAGTATCATAGACCTTTATTCCTTCATACCACACCTTTAGAATAAGAAATACCTCAATAAAATCCCTTAGAATTCTCTTCCACACCTTTAGATCCTAGAAAGACATCTCAACACATATAGCACATCTCAGATCACAACTTTTAGTTATTATGTCCCCACTTTTAAGGCCTACTAGTAAAGACTGGCTGAGCTGACCTCAATTTTCTGATTGGATTATTGGATGGAAAAGTTCATATCTCCTCATTCCTAGGGAGTTAGATGGAATTCCATATATTTTTGGAAAGGTCTCGGAATAATATTTATGAACATATAACTTGTGCTCCAATTTGACCTAGGTATGTGGGGTAAAAATTCCTTCAAATATGGGGTATCCAAAGTGATCATCAAAAATCCAAACGTAATACTTTCAACAATATCCATCTTGCAATCTTTATCTTGGAAATATGTAGACTTGTAATATTTATCTTGGACATCTATATGCTTCCCTTGTCTTTGAAACCAACTACATGACTACAGGAATCGACTACATGACCACATATATTTTGCTCTACTTTCCTTTATGCATTTGATATCATATATTGTGATTTTTTTAAAGTTATATTGTTGTCTTTCTTTTCCTTTTTTTCCAGGAAAAAAATTTCTCGAATTTATAAAGAGTATAAATTCATTTACAAATAGACATCAGCAAGCGATGAACCAAGGTCCATAGGCCGTGCTAAATCAGCGAAGGATCAATGCAAAAACTCACCGAAATCAAAAGTGGGAAATAGGACATCAGTCCAAACAGATAGCAGCCCAAAAAAGCTTTCCATACAAGTGGGACAACAAACATGATCAAAAAATGCTAATGCAGGACATAGAAATTTCAATTCCACTATCACAGTGGAAAATGGAGAGTCTTCCAGCCACGTCTTTTAGTGCTCTCTTTGAAAGAGCATCCGCTTCGCAGTTGAAAGATCTGGAAAAATGATGGAATTTGATGTCGGAAAAAATCTTGGACAGCTCCAGTGTTTTTTGTTTCCAGCATTCGATGTGGATAGAGTGGATATTGGATTTTTGGTTAATCCAATCAATAACGACTCTCGAGTCACCCAGAACTATTAAGTGTTTAATAGACCACGAGGAAGCTAAAAAAAGTGAGGTCCAAAGCCCCAAGAGCTCTGCTTTAGTGTTCGTGCCCACACCGCAACTGAAAAACCATTTTGTGATCCTTGAATGGTGAGTTTTGAAGAAGCCTCCAGCTCCACAACAACCAGTAACCTGCGCAGCACCATCAAAACAAGCAAGTGTGTACCCATCTGGCAGCTTGAAATCGAGAGCTTTGTGAATGTGAGGTTTAACTGTAGGTTGTTTCCAGTAAAAGGAAGTCAGTACTCTATGCACAACACTCAGCAGGGTAGGTGGCCGATCCTCGAAGGTCACTCTATTCCGCTCAAACCATAATTGCCAGCAGACATGGGAGGCCAAGCAAAATGGAGGGGATTTTTGGGAGATCCACAAATGAAAGCAGTCAGAGATGGTGTCGCTTCTCTAGGTAAAAGGAAGCGAGAAATGATTTAGGAGGAAGGTCCAGACCCCCCTCGCAAAATCACAGTGAACAAAAAGGTGATGGACGTCTTCAGTAGCACGACGACAAAGAAGACAGATACTCGGCCCCTCCCATCCTCGCCGGCGGAGCAGGTCCCAAGTGAGAATATTCTCTTTCCCCGCGAGCCAGAGAAATAGTTTTATCTTGAGCGGGATAGTCCAGTTCCAAATCTGGAAGAACCAGGAGGAGTCTACGCCGTGAAATCTTTGTTTAAGTAGTGCCGCGTACAAGTTTTTTACTGAGAGAGTACCCGTGGCATCCCCTCCCGCCCACAACAGTGTATCCGGTTCTTCTGTAAGGGAGATACCTGCGCTTCTGATAGCATGGATGAAACGAGTCCATTCAGCCGCCCACAGTCCACTAATCGACAGGTCCCGGCATCCCAACCAGTAATCTGGCAGAGCGTGGACTCTAGTCGGAATTCTGGCCTGAGCTAAAGTCAAAATGTTCAAGGAGTGAAGATGAGAGCACAAAGAAGGAGAGAGGAGAGAGCTATCCTCCAGCCTGAGGATCATATTCTTTCCAATAAAAATCTCCTTGCCAGAGCCAGGCTTCCAGCGAAGCCAGTGGAGGATCACAGGCGAGGAGGTGACCAGGCCTTTCCAGAAGGGAGAAGCCCTCTTAAGCTGTAGGGAAGTCTTTCGGATCCAACTGCAAAACAGTTGGGAGCCCAAATACTTATCTACAATGATTCGGTGCCAGATACTGTCCTGGGTAGCTGCTCTCCAAAATGAGCTAGATAGAAGGGTAGAGTTGAAGGTGGAGAGGTTCTTTAAACCCCAGCCCCCTGCTCTTCAAGGTTTGGAAAGTGTCTCCCAACTGCAGAGGTGGAATCGACGTCTACATGCCTGTCCATTCCACAAAAAGTTGAAGGTGAGTCTGCGGAGAATAATGGTGATCTTGTTTGGAATCCACTCCAGGGTCATCCAGAACACAGCAAGGATTTCCAGCACTGCTTTTATCAGGATGAATCTGCCACCTAGGAACAACCACTTATTGCACCAGAAACCAATTTTCCTTTCAAAAGTTGCAACTAGCTAGCGCCAATCACCGGGAAGGGAAGCTCCCATCTTCAGCTGGTACCCAAGATATCTGAAGCCCTCCTTCAGGTCAAGAAAGGTGTAGGGTAAGTGATCTTTGAAGCGGAGGAGTTCAGGAGCCGAGAGTCCCCAGTAGTGGCCTGAGGATTTAGTATGATTGATGGATAACCCCGAGACCGAGAAAAAGAGATGAAGTATGTCCTGGATTACTAGCCATTCCACAAGATCAGCTTTCATCAAGATGAGAACATTGTCTACGAACATAAGGTGAAAGATCTTATTAAACTTTGAAACCTTAATGCCGGATAATAGGTGTGCAGAGAAACTTTTGGTAAGGAGGAGGCTAAGGCCCTCCATAACCAGGATGAAGAGATAAGGGGAGAGTGGGCATCCCTGTCGGAGCCCCCTCTCACTTTTGAAGAAAGAGGTAGCCTCGCCATTGATCAAAACAACAAAGTTAGCACTGGTAACACAAGCCAGGATCCAATTTGTAAGTTTGTCTCCGAAACTGATTGCATGTAAAATAAGTCTCAAGAACTCCCAATCAATACTGTCAAAAGATTTCTTGATATCAAGTTTCAAGACCAGCGCTTTTTGGTTTTTCTGCTTGATGCTGTGGATGCACTCGTGGGCAGCTCCAATAGCATCCTGAATTTTTCTTCCCTTCAAGAAACCAAGTTGTCCCTCTGAGAGGCTCTTCCCTAGAAAGGGCTTGATCCGATTTGAGATGACTTTAGCAATAACCTTATAGATAAGGTTACATAGGGAAATCGATCGAAAGTCATTAAAGGAGAGCGGGTTGTTTTCTTTCGGTATCAGGACCAGGAAAGTAGAGTTTAGGCTACCAACAATCTTTCCCTTGATGCGGGAGTCCTCAACCATCTGAAGAAGATCCACTCCAATGAGATCAAAAAAGCAAATGAAAAATTCTGTGGTCCAGCCATCCGGCCGAAGACTCCGCTCTTTTTTGAAATGTAACAGGATATCTTTGAGTTCAGTAAGTGTGACAGGCTTGAAGAGATCCGTGGCTTCCTCTGCAAAAACCATTCGAGGGAACAAACTAGCCGTAGAGGCCTTCTCCAGGAGATTTTGGTTGTTTGTATCTTTGTACAATAGAGAAAAATGAGAGGCTGCCTTAGCCAATAGATCTTTCTGCCCACGAACTAAACCATCTCCCGCGCTTTCAATAGACCAGATGATTTTTTTGTTTCTGTTAAAACTGGCTACTTTGTGAAAGAAGCTGGAGTTTGAGTCTCCACACTTAAGCCAGGTTGCGCAATCTCCAACAAAACTCCTCTTCGCATAGGATGGCCGCTCTGTGTGATTCGTGCTGTCGAAGGCTAGCAGTCTCCCCCTCAGACAAGGCCGTGATTGTAGATTTGTATATGAGCGTTGTGATTTGCGTCTCCAGCAACTGTAGGCGGGCCAATTCCGCTTTTTTCTTTTCCTTGTACCACAAAATCGTTCTATATTTGAGGACTTTTAACTTCCATACGAGGCGGTTCTGTGGGTTGACTTCAGCAAGAAATCGGTGATCTATCCAGACAGAGTGAACAATGTCCGAGTAATTGTCAGTGGATAGCCAAAGGTGATTGAATTTGAAAGGAGTCGGTCGGTGTGCAGTAGGCAACAACTGGAGTAGAACAGGGGCGTGATCAGAAAAAAAGGGAAACTCCACCCACGATGACGGCGCAATAGAAGATGACAAGAGGCCATCGGCCACCAGAAATCGATCCAGGCGTCTGGCTATAGCATCAAGGCCAGCGCGACCATTACGCCAGGTAGGGGTCAGACGGATCTGTTGAACATCTATGAGATTATTAGTTGCAAAGATCTCTTTGTAGGAAGCTTCAACGGGTCCCGACAAGTAAGATCCTCCCCAGTGTTCTTCTGCCGAAAGGATAAGGTTAAGATCGCCTCCAAGAATGAGATTTGGAATCAAGAGAAGGCCACTCTTTGCTAGGTGCGTCCAGAAAGGCAATTTGTCTGAGCAAGGGCCGTAAACGTTTAGAAATGCCATCTCCTGGTTTGTTGCTAGTGAGCGGCCTAAAAGCAGTATACCTCCCCTAGTCAGGTAAGGACTCAACTCAAAAAGGTCTGGGTCCCAAGCCACCATCAATCCACCGGAGTTACCTAAAGAACTAACAGCCGCTGTAACCCAAGATGTTCGAGTTGATGAGGTGAAGCCACTCACTCAATAATTTTCCCATAAATAGGACACGAAATTGTGGAGTCACCAGGTACAAATTATTGAATGGATTTTCTTGAAATACTCACAATGTCTAATAACTTTACTCGTGTTCACTAGAAACAGACAAAACTTATTCTTTTGTCATTTCACAAGGAAGAAACTACACAACCTTGTAACCTGAAAATGATGCCAATTTAGATGTTGTTTATCAAGATGTTCCTAGCTAGGGAACTATCCTAGGGAATCCACTAAAGGTTTTAGAGTCTCCCCACATCAAGCTATTATGAAAGGATCAAGTAGTCGAAGGGGGTATCCCTCAGTCTTAAAGAAGTTCTTTTAAAGATTAATTTTGATTGGAGCTAGATAATTTTCTTTAAAAGATAAGAAAAAGATAATTAAATAAAGAAAAAGTCAAGAACACAGTTTTATTAGATTTGTAGGGAAAATTTATCCTATCTAATAATTATGAAAGTAATATGGATGATAGATTTAGAAGAATTGATATAGAAAAATAGTTAACCTATGTATTAACAATAAATGGCAATCATTGATACCAAATATTTATAGATATGTAAAAAATACCAAGGAAATGGATATCCTTAATATTCATTAACTTGAAATGAAAACATATAATGCATTGATAAATGATTCCAATAATTTAATAGTTACATAAATATAAAACAAACTTCATCATTGAATAATTTAATAGTTACATAAATATAAAACAAACTTCATCATTGAAAGTATAAATAACATTCTTCACATAAAGTAGCAAAGTAATAAAGACCATATACCACAAAGAACATGCTCAAAATTTCATTAATATTTCAAACACTGTGTAAATTTAACACAATAATACAAAATGACACAAAATATTTTAAATATTTTGGAATATATAATGCTTCAAATCTCAAACAACCTTCTCAACTGAAAAAGATAAACAAACAACTCCCAGATATTTCCATACAACAAATAACAATAATGTAAGTTTTTCCACATAGATGCAAGTAATTAAAGAATCGTTTCATGAAACATTAATAAATTTATAAAAAAACCAAGGAGATACAAACTGATAAAACATAGGGGTGAATCCTTTAGACTTAGAAGAATTGTTTCATAGAGCTCTACTTAAATGCATTTAATAGAAGATCATTTCTCTAATGATATCACAAAACAACAAGTCCCTTTAACTTCTTAGAAAAAAATGCCGATCCTTTGAAATGGATTTATTTCGCCCTTTTATAGCAAGCCCTTCATTTATTTATTACTTCTTGATATTTCTAACTAAATTTAATTGATTACCAAAAAAAAATATGGTATTCTATTTAAAATTAGGGAATTATTTATTGCTTCTTGATATTTCTAACTAAATTTAATTGATTACCAAAAAATAAAAAAAATATGGTAATTTTAACTAAATTTAATTGATTACCCCCCCCCCAATATGGTAATCTATTTAAAATTAGGGATTTTTAAAACACAACATCATGCTCTTCTTGGAATACAAAAAATGTTTCCCTTGTGATTCCACCAAACTCTATTAACCCTTACGCTTCTTAGTTGATGTTGACGAGGTGCAACAAAATGTTGGATTTTTAAATTGAAACTTTCTATATTGTTCCATTATTCTCCAATAGAATAAATGAAATATAACGTCTTATCATGTGCAATGACCAGTTACGTATATAAATAAAGGAGAGTTGAGATAGGACTCTTATAAATTAGAAATAGTGAAAAATACTATAAATTTGGGAAATAAATTATCCACTATCTTCTAGCTTTAATCACATCTTTAAATTATTCTACATCATTCCTTTTATACTCTACTTATAATACCCTTTATAATATCCTAGTTTTGATCCCCAAACTAAATAATGAATATGTGTACATGATGAATGGTTAAAAGATGGATGATGTAGTATGTAAAAATTGTACATTGAATGATAAAAACAAATATACATCATGGGATACAAAAAGAGAAGGAAAAAAGAATGGGGTCTATGACTCTATGAGAGAGGAAATAAAGGGGGCTTAGGGGCCCAAAGGGGTCAAATAAAGATATTGTTATTTTATTGATAATCCTAAGTCCTTAAACCTTGACTTCAATAAACCTTTGATTTATTTTTTGCCAAGTCTTTTTTCCTTAGAATTAGTGGGAAAGAGAGAAACATGTACTTCTCATGAAGACACATGATTTATCATTAGCATGCAAATATACTCTACAATTTTGGGCATGCAAAAGGGATTTACCTTCATTCCTCCTTGGGAGTCTTGTTTTTGATCCTAAACTACCATAGTATGGCTATAATAGGATTATGGAAATGGATGGAAAGAAACTATGTGAAAATTATTCCTATGTGCAAGGGAAATTATTACCATTGAGTAAACTTAATTACAATGAAGAATCCATAGAATCCGAACAATGTGATTTCCTAGACAGTCTATGCTATATCCTTGGAGAGAAGTGATATAGCCCAAGAGACTACATGGTATAGAAGGGGAACCCATTCATTGGGTTGTGTGGGATGAGGGGAAAGTGAGCTAGTTGATTATGATAGCTATAGGAGCTAAAACACCATGAATTCTGATTACATGTATGAGAAATGGTTGTAATTGAGGAAAATTGATTATAGTTGATCATCCATGGAGTCCCTAGAAGGGATATTTCTTGGTTGGTCTGTTCTGGAGCCCTAGAGGGAAGTGGGATATCTCGAGGGACCGTGCAACAAAGAAACGACAACATTCCTTGGGTTATGTAGGTTTATGGGGAAAAAAGGCTGGTAGATTGGAATAGTTGTAAGAGTTATAGATTGAGAATTATAGGAATTGGGATATGTGAGAGAGTTAGAGCCAACCATAGGTGATTTCACCCTTGTGGATTAATTTCCTCAACTTGAGAGTGGTATTGTTATAGAGATATTAAGTGAAAAAAAGATCCTATGATTGGGTGGAACATCATTCGTCTACAACCAATTGGTGGTTAAATTCCCATAAAGATAAGTGTTCTTGATTTATTTATGATTATCTTGAATTAATGATGTTATGCTATGAAATGGAATTGGTTTTTGTTAGTTGATTTCAGTATGCATGTTTAATCTTGTTGTTAGGAATTAGATCATAGAGCAATAAAATAATGAAGAAATAAAACACAAAAGAGAATAATATAAATAGAGACATATATATACGTGATTCACCCAATATGGGTTACGTCCATGAAGAAATTTCCAATCCATGTATACAACCTACAACACACTCGCTATATCTTTCTCTTCCTTCTCTTACAGTCTCCTCTCTTAGAATACAACGTTCTATATCATACCCAACCACAATACAATTCCCTCATACAAAAAGAGGGTTTCCTTCTTGGGAGAAAACCCTAACATCACTTCTACCATACGATTTTTTACCTTATAATGAATGGTCTAGATTGACCCCCAAACCCCCTTCATTAGGGGGCCAACTCTCGAACCCTTGGCAGAAGGTGGGTAGGATTACTTGCATATGAATCATCTAAATAATCACACTAGTACATTTGGGTCAAATTCCGATGACGTGTTCGACACAATTGCCACTTTATATTGTCAGGAGAACGACAAACAACAAACCCCCTCAAACGTCATTTCACATGATGTCGCTTTTCAGACGACATAGATATTGTCTTTATTGTGACGTTTCATGTGGACATGTGTCATCTCGGATTTGACTGTCCAAACCCCATATAGTTGTCGTAAGAGCAACGTCTTGGAGGTGGAAAGAGAGACATCTTGGAGGTGGCAAGAGCAATGTCTTGGAGGAGAGACATCTTGGAGGGCAAGAGCAATGTCTTGGAGGTGGCAAGATGGCTGTCTTTGAGGTGGAAAGAGAGACATCTTGGAGGTGGAAAGAGCGATGTATTGGAGGTGGAAAGAGAGACTTATTGGAGGTGGAAAGAGAGACTTAAAGAGCGATGTTAAGAGGTATCAGCTCCAACGTGGTTGCTATGGGAGTGACACTCTTGGAGGTGGAAAGAGTGACGTCTTGGAGGTGGAAAGAGAGATGTCTTGGAGGTGGCAAGAGTGACGTATCAGAGGTGGAAAGTGAGACGTCTTGGAGGTGGCAAGAGTGACATTAATAGGTATCAACTCTGACGTGGTTTCTATGGGAGCGACACTCTTGGAGGTGGCAAGAGCGACGTCTTGGAGGTGGCAAGAGAGACGTCTTGGAGGTGGCAAGAGCGATGGCTTGGAGGTGGAAAGAGAGACATCTTGGAGGTGGTAATAGCGACGCTAAGAGGTATCAGCTCCGACGTGGTAGCTATGGGAGTGGAACTCCAAGATGTCACAATAGACATTGTGTTGTAGGTATTTAAAAAAAAATACAATATCAATTATGAGAGGGACAGGTACATTAACCTTTTATAAGATACTAGCCATATCAATATTTAAATCTATATCATCGGTCTTAGGAAAGGTTGGTTGAGGAGGAGGACTAACTTCCAATGGTAAAGGGGGTCTTGTCTAATGAGGTTTAGGATCACTAGGATATGTCTCGGGTGTGTTATCACACAAACTTGCAATTGTTGAGCTAAAGTTCGAAAGTTCAAGTGCAATCATGTGTAACTTAGAGAAAAGGCCCCTGTCACCTCACCAAACCTCTTTCATTTCAAGCCAACTTTCCTTCGACTTTAGTGGGTTTCCCTCAATTAAGATTGAGAGGACTTAGGGAAAGGAATCTCAATGTGGAGAGTGAAGTCCGAGAAAAATGTGTTTGGGTATCTTTAGACTATTGAAGAAAGTACTTGGAGGTCTCAAGATCAATGTCTTTTCATTGGGCATATGGAGTTAATGTAGTGCTTCAATGGAGACTGAGGGAAAAATAAGATTTGAAAGTCTATCATAGGATTATCACCTCATAATCCTAGGTCAACCTCCTAGGAGAGAAAACCCTAGAGTTTATCCCCTCATAAACACTAGGCATCGTCCTATGGGAGCGACACTATGCTCACTATGAGACATCCATTATATTGAGCGTTGATGGGATAGATGTTGTCATGCAATCAAATTACCTTTCAAAATGTCGCATGTGAAGGATAGGTTGTTATTTCAGTTCAATTATTTCTCTTTCACATTCACTCTCATCTAAGGACCTCTTCAGTTTAGAAAAACTAAACCAACAAAATTAGCCCAAACTTAGTGGTTTGCAGGTGCCCGATCCCAGACCTCAACATACTTTACACCTCTGCATCATTGGACTTCTAACTTGATACGCCACCATCCCATGACTATAAACTAGTGTTAGGAGCATATGATTGGTGCATATAATCCTGAAGATCTATCCTGACAGAAAAACTACCTTCATCTTCTTCTTACTCAATATATGGTGTTGGACAAAATCTCCACAAGGTTGTAATCTAGAACTATGCCTGATTTCTCAAGATAATTATCATTTTCATCCAAAATGTGAAAAATAAGCACCAACAATATACTATCGTCTACTGAAATGGAAGATGACTGATACCAGCTGAAATCCTGAAAGTTGTAATGGATCAAAATTAGAGACATGTCTAACTTTGCTAGTAGCAACAACGTATTTTGAATCTCCTTTTAAAATTGGTTATGTTTTTTTTCTTTGCATAGACATACTATAGGTGGAGTGTATCACGGTCTTATCGTAGACTTGCCCTTATATTTTGGGACCATAGAGATAGGAAATGTTTTTATAAGTCCATAAAAAAGCTCCATATTAAAAGAGGTATGCACAATGAATAATGTAAGTGAACTATACCCTTACTATCTCTTCATATATAAGGACAAGATATGGTATTAGAACTAGAAAGGTTATGAGTTCCAACATTACTCGTATCTAAGCCTAGTTACTAATAGGGAAGCTATGTATACAAAAGGATTATAGATATGGTGTTGACTCATGATATGGAACCCAACATGTTACACGGTTCATATGTGTGATGAATAAAGGTAACATCATTGATTAGGTGATCACATTGCTTGCTATGATAGAGATAGAGGTTGTTCCATCATTATAGATACAACGATTGAAGAGTAGTATAATCCATGAACTGTAACCAAATATAAGGGATTACTACTAGCTCATGTTAAGTAGATATTATGATCACACTAGCTTAGAGAACCAAGGAGCTTAGCATGTAATTGATTAGGGAAAATGGTACATATCAGTTACTTTGTATGGAAACCATTGTCTTTAGCTAGATATGAGCTTACATCTAATGAAGATAGGCTATGTGTTCAAGCTATAAATACCTTATAAAGAGCTCATTATGATGCTTACTTATTATGGAAACATCTATCCAATATGTGTGCAATATGTATCCCAGTAATTAGTCATGTTCAACAAAGATGGATACATGATTGGTTATGGAATACGATACTGATACGAGTGAATATGACAGATATGTAAGATTAATCTGATCTAAGTGATTAGGAAAACCTATCTACCATGTTCATTTCTATATAGGTAATGTTCAATCTTATGTAGAAGTATGATGAGTACATGTAACTGATTATGGAAACAACGTATACAACTAGTGTTACAACAGAATCAGTAAGCTTAATCATACATGAAACATAGAACCATTACCATTGCTACTTAGATTAGGTGAATAGCTCATATTACACAAAGGTATAAGCTTGGTTATGATATATGTCCCATGTATTGAATATGGGAACACTGGTGATTATTGTACACAATAGATATGGGTTAGTAAGTTGTAAGTAATTCGTGTTTTATTAGAGTTACAAGCTTATATCGTCATAACAGGAACATGACATTCATGTACAAGCTCATAACCAATGTATTACCACATATTATATCATACATCACTTACCATATTAGATTCAATACCATTTATATTACTTATACTAGTATCGATATCACCATATTACACTATGTTGATCATTGTTTCATTATGGATCTCTCTTATTAGTAAGTAGATGATCTGATAGTTATGAGTGAATACAAGAAGCATATAGGTTGTATAAGCTTAGACCCATATGTTATGAAAATAGTGATACTATACTGATATGCACATATTACTAGTATTCTCTACACTAATAAAGTAGGTTGTTAGTTATAACTATGCAAGTTGTTCTATATGTTAATGAAACTACTATGATCAATTACAAGCATGACTATCTGCATATCGTACTTGAGAAAATACCATAAGTACTTATACTAATTACAGTGTGTAAACCATTTTTTTATGAGGCAACTTGTAATCTCCATGATTTATGATCAAGTAGGTAACCATTTGGTAATCAAGCGTAATCAAACAAGAGGTGAATCATGTTATTAGAGTAATTAATGGTATACACATTAACTAACACTAACCTGTAGCTGCTTAGTAGTATTACAACTCATATTCAATTCGATACATATTAGGGAAATAGCTAGTGTTAAATACGATGAAACCATAGTGAAATATTAGTAATGGTAACAATAGTGATTCCCCTAGGTAGTTATGATTATTATAATAGTTTATAGCTCTAATATGACATCTTAGTGATTCCCCTAATGAAGTGTTAGTCTAGTACCATGTAGATATAAAACCATAGTTATACTGAGCCTAGTATTGATGAAGGTTGAATAAGCACTACTAGATCAATGGTCTAAGCTATACATATTGGATACTTTCCTTTCCACTCATGTTGAAACTAATGACTAGTATTAGCATATTTAGAGGTAAGCTCTATTCCCATGATTAAGTTGCACCCATATTAGTATATCAAACAAAGTGATCTATACTAGTGATCGAAGGATAAGTATACACGAATGCATTATAACATAATGTATAACAGAGATATGCTTTTGTCCACAACCTCTATATTCACAGTAATGAGCTTGATAACAATGCACATGCTTTATCCTTATTATGGAAAGAGTGTATCTGTATTTATGCCATCAGTAAGCATGAAATCAACATATGTCTTCATCTTAAGTTCAATCAACTAGTGTTCTATGATATTATCATTACCATTATGGTTTCGATAAGATACAAGCAAGGATAACCTTATGTATAATCTTAGAGTTGTTAGTTAGAATAGGTAAGCACTAATCTTTACTCTATTAACTCCATTGATTTGTTGAATATGAAGCTGTAACCCTTTGTAATCGCATGTATGTATTGAGAAGCTAATATCCAAGGTAATGAAAGATGGAAAGTAAGCATGACTCTAATCTGGTATGTGTTTCAAGCAAGTGATTAGGGCGATACAATTAGTCTGTATTTGTGATTGGCATGATTACATATATGCTTCTATTGTGGTTACTAGTTCTATTAGCGTTGATTAGCCTGCTTATTGGTAATGTTTAACCTACCATCCTTGTATAGTATCCATGCCACTTTTTGCCTTTATTCGATATGAATATCTCATACACCAACCATGTCCTGGTACTAGAACAAGGCTATCTATCATAATGTAAGGCTTATTCATGGTTATAGTACTATCTATCATAATGTAAGTACGTCCATGGTAATAGTACTATATATGCCTAATTGTGTCAATTGCAATATAAGATTGAATGTACGAATTACTATGAGTAAAAGACAAGTGTATATGTTGCATACTCACATGGCATAGACTCTATACTACCAATCTCATCATATTATATAGATCTATACTACTAATCCCAATATAATCTATAAATCTATACATATAGGAGAAGTATTAACATAAGGTTTGAACAAGAGATTGAATAAGCACCATACTTATACTCTGCATCATACTACTCAATATGTGTAAGTATTCATAAGAGTAAACCGAATCAATGGGAATAACTTACTCATGCTTATCCTATAATAGTGGTACTCGTTATGTATAATATATCACACATATCATGTATTGATCTATTTCGTGAGAGATTGACAATAGTTGTATAGTAATAGAGTCATTATGTAGGGCTTCAACATATATAAGGATCTCATCTCCCCATGTTTGGACCTCTTGATATTCTCTCATAACTAGCATACCCCTGAAGCAGGGGAAAGGGCATGTCAAAGTGAATGTGAGTGGTTATATTGCCCAAAGAAAGGAGGTTTGTTTTTTTGGATGGTTTATGAGTAGCCAATATAGAAATATAGAACAATATACTCACAAATTTCTCTACATTGAATGTATGTCAGTGATCTTTGTACAGAACATTATCTTGAAGTTAATATGAAGTTTTTTAGAGCTAAAGAAATTCAAATCTTCCACTTTGGAATAATAGGTTATAATATCAATAACTTTCAAAATCCTTCCTTATTTTTTTAATCTTTCAAAAACCTTCCTTCTTTTTTTAATCGGAGTTGTTTTACAAAATATTCTTTTGTCTTGTTTACAAGGTTTGAATGTAAAAATCTTTTGTTGGAAAATATAGCCAGACGTGGTCCTCCTAGTACCTTATAGAGTAAACTACAGGGCTACTTTAACTATTGTGATTATAATTAGTTGCACGTAAATTCAAAATTTATGATTATGCTTTGTGATTGTCTTGGTTGGCAAGGAAGACAATGGGTGGGCGGTCCTTGAAAAAAATAGTGGTTTTCTTCAATGTTGTCTGTTGGGAATAAATTTGGCCCCAAACAACTTTGAATATGTGACCTCACTGATCCCACCCGTATCAAATATTTATATCACTTTCAAACCTACTCACCAGTAAATAAGTTATTAAGGTGGTAAAACTTCCCCCTCTCAAAGCCATAGCTCTAAGTTGGTTGAACTTCCACCCCAATTAACAATCAACAATCCAATTATTGAGCTATCAAGGGTTCCACCTCTGGTCCTACTCCTTTCTCCTTATGGTCCGACTAGTTGTTATCTCTATGGGACACCTTTGACCCTCATGAACTGGGCTATGGTCTATTGCTTCTTGCTCCTTATGGTCCCACTGGTTTTTCTCTCTATGGGTCACCTCTTACCCTCATAAACTGGGTTACAGTTTGATCGTCCCCCTCCCAAGACACATTCACCCCACAAACCCTTCCTTCAAACACCCACCCCTTAGCCAGTCATGGAAGGACAGTTTCCCCACTTTCAAACCTGCTCGCCACCCTCAAGAATGTCAAATTTCAACTCATGTTCGGCTCTATTACTCCCACCACCATTCCCTTCCATATGTTGACCAACATCCCAAACAAAAGGCTTGTCCCTTCCTCCATGTTCCTCCAAAGATCACGATTTCCCGCAATCCCCTCCTCTAGATCTTCCTCATCAATTGACAATAGTAGCAAGTATCTCCTAGATCTTTGCAGCCCAAAGCCCCATGATCAAAGTGAGGGTAAATAAACTACAAATAATCTATATATATCAAAATAGGGTAATAGAAAATAGAAGAGAAATGACCTGAATAGGTAGCATGGAATCTCATCTTGATGTAGGAGCATCATGCCTCCAAAACCTACTACATTTAATGAGACCTAGGGGGTCTTCATTTTTACTAAAGGAGTTGGTTTGTAAAGAATATTGTAAAATTTTCTTATGTTTTATTCTAAAAGGAGTCATAGTTTAAGAATTAATGGTTTGATGGGTGGTATATATGAAATTGAATCCATTTTTTATATGGATCTCCATAGACTTGGGATTGAGAGAGATAGATCTTAGGAAAATGAGAGAGATCCTAGAGATCTTTGAATGATTTGTGATCTTGTTGAGTGTTTTGTGGATCTAAAAGATCCTTAGGGATTGGTTGTTGAATAGTTTGTGGATATGAACAGATTTTAGTTTAGAATCCTTCTTGTATAAAAATGCAAGCATAAGAGGCATAAAGGTTCGAACATAATACACATAGTATATAGAGGTAGAGTGTGAGTGGAAAAAGGTGAAAGAGGCCAAGAATACGTGCGTATATTGTGTATTAGGCCATGAAGATCTGTATATCTGAATTTGATTAAATAGGGAAGCGTATTACATGCCTCTGGGATATCAATGTCTGTGCATTTTATATTGTGATGAGTGTCATTTTTGTGTGGATCACTATTGTTTTTCCATTCATATTCATATTCAAATCTTGCTACTATGCTTTTAATTATGGCATATTACAAAGAATGACAACATCCATGTATAGGGTCCATGCCTTTAACATAAAGACCTTGCCATTTTCATTGAAAAGAACCTTCCTTTCACCAACTAATGAACTTTTCACTGGATTATAGTACTTTCTTAATATGATTTATATAAGGACCATCGATACATAATATTGTATTATACTTCAGATGTACTTCCACTCCTTTTTTGTAAGGCATTCAACTGCTTCAATAGGCAACTACCTATGTCTGAATTTAAACAAGGAATTCTAAATTTCATGAGAAACTCCTTCTCAACATCTACTTCGATCATAGAACCCCATATTAATTTTGAACAGGGAACAATGGCCCTTTTTATTGCAATTCAATGTTCCACCTGATAGGGAGAACTCCTTTCTTGTATTTTGGGACTTCTACCATAGTCAAATCTCCTACGCAGAAGTGGTAAGTCATTTGGCTATCCACTTCTAATGTATTCCTCGCTCTGAACATCGTTAGCTAATTGTTTGGGCCAAGCAACTTACATGTTAACAATCTAAATGCATTCCTCAAAAACACAGTCTGGCCATTATTTAAATTTAGGAAAAACATCATATGGCTTGAGAACCTTCCACATAAATTAAGCCAAGGTTTAAAGATGACATATGAATTATGAGATGATGCATTCATAACTTATAAAGTAGACTATCAACAGTCCTTAGATCTCACAACCATGAAATCGTCTCTTAAGGAATTCCACCAAATAAAAGACGTAATCCCTTACCATATAAGGAAGGTTTACCTTTGCTATGCTTAGGTAAGTGACCTTACCTTCCACCAGTACCGTGTATCTATCGTCTTTCCAAGATGGCATTGTGTAGAACATGATGGATCATTTCAATTTTCACATGTTAATTACAATGATTGAAAATTGTTTTCTTCAACTTTGTTGATGGCAATCCAAGAAAAAACATTACAGGAACCCAAGATCCCAATCACATTTACTAAAGAAAGCTCACAAAAAGATGAATAATCAAATGATTAGAATCTAAAATTTTGATTTAGATAGTTGAATCATGCTGGAAGTTCAACTCCCCTTCTCCCCCCTTTCCTCGAGTGTGTGGATGAGGCCAGGTGCAAGTCCTCGATGATTTTGACAGCATAGAAACACCCCTCATAGCATGGATTCTTAGCTAGAGGACAACTGTAAGTTACCATATGCATCCTTTCCAAAAACAAAACATAAGTAGGATAATACTGCTAGTTAAATCACGTTTAGGCAATTGAATTCATACTGTAAGTTAAATTCACATTAGAAAAACTGAAAGCCATAATCAGTCCTACCCCTTTCTCTTCAAGGTCAAAGCATTGCTCTAACATGAGTTGTTGCATGGACAAACAAAGCATTTTTATAAGCATGAGTTACTGCATGGACAAACAGAAGTTCCTGCCTTCATAAATAACATGGAAGAGATCAACAATTGACAAATCCTAACAGAATGGTGAAAGGTTCTAAGATGATGATAAAGTACATAAGCCATCTACCAAACTGAATGATAGAAGCCATTGTGCCTCAAATGTCACAAACAAAGATAACATAACACTACATAAATACATTTTTATATAGAAACGTCATGAACAAAACCATTTTAGTAAGATCAGATCCCAGTCAGAGTCGATGAAAGAAAATTATTCTTAAACCTATTTTCATAAAAGACTGGAATATGTTGAAGATCTACATACAAAGTCACAAATCCCACAGTTTTTGTGTTAAAGTGTAATCGATGCACCTAAACCCAAAGCATGAATAGTTATAATGGAAATAATATGACTTCCATCTTCAGTTAATTTTATAAACTCTTGCTTCATATGAGGAGCAATTACACTCGTAACATTTCTTGAATTTCGACTATGGGATCACAACACCACTTTCATTTTGAACCACAAATATAAGATGCATATAAACATGAAACCACTTATTACTAAGTTGCATATAACCTGACATCCTTGATATGAGTATCCAGAAAAATCTTGAGACATTAAGTTGCCTGGATTGAAGAAGGTGATATGGAATCCACATAGAAGAACTCATTTCAGAAAAAATCCACAACAAAAATAAACTCATATACATTCAACGTCATCTATCAATGTGATAAAATGGATCTTCACATTCTTACAGTAGTGATCTTGGAGAAAATGGCATTTAAAATGGCTCATATTTACTAAAAAGGATAATGTTGGCGATATGATCGAAGCTTTTGATGACAAAATACCCTCCTCATGATGAATTTCATGCTTATTAAATTCTTCCAAGGAGTTCTTCCCTTCAACTCTCGAGATGAATCTAGGAACAACAGCTTGAGACATACCCAAAACTTCCCTTTCCGCATCATCTACAATCTGAATGAAGGCAAAAAATTTAATCTGAGTTTCTTCCATGATGGATGCATTAATAAATTCTAAAGACAAGAAATAATTAGGCCATATATGTCCATAACAAATCATTTTACCATGCTAAAATCCCAAGCCTCAACCCATCTATCTTGTACATATCGCATCCTTGGATCAAATTTAATAGGAAAACCTGATTTGGGATTGTGCCAACTCCTTAATAGATAAAATTGATATTGCAATTATTAGAAAGATATATTAATGTCACCTAAATTAAATTTTGTGGACAAGCTACAAGGTTGGATTTTTTTATAACTTAAATGGAATATTGAGGCACAATAACCTCTGGATAATTGCTAAAACCTATAGCTTATGGATTAATCTCTGTTCAAATCACCAGGATTGGCAGGGGGATTCAATTGCAAATGAATCATGATACTTTTGCAAATGGCTCACGATTCAATTGCAAATGCAAATGGGATTCAATTGCAAATGGCTCACGAAACGTTTGATATGGAATTCCTTTATAAGTTCTACAGAAGTACAACCCACTAAGAATGCATTAGATTTATGAGGTCGGTTATTTTGTGCTCATCATGTGATATAGGTTACATTGTTTCAATATAACAATGTGCTCAATCTCTTATTTTATATGAACAAATTAGAACGTGGTCAGATGAATTGATGCCGACCTTCCCATTGTGATAGGGAGAAAGAGATGGTAGTATCTCTACAATCTGTCCCTTAATTCATTGCATAACATCCTTAGTCATTCCCTAAGATGCATGGGTCATGTCTTTTATGATCGTCTCAACCGATTGTCGAGCATTATCCAGGGCTTCTCCTGGAATGGGACCGACAACGAGCTTGTCCATTAATCTCTCTTTCATATGAAATGATCTTCTCCTGATATCTGCAACATATCCTTTGGAGGATTCCAGAACACCAAACCCATTGTTCCACAGCTGCAAGTGCTCTATATTGGCCCCATAATCCTTACCATTAGTTTGAGCCTTTGCATGTCCATTAATGACTTCTTCATCCCCATTTTCAGCATTTAAACCTTTCTTCGAACTCTGAATATAAACCCCATTCTGTAGAGCATACAAATTACCTTGTTTATATTGTGTAAAAAAGTTTAGTATACATTAATTGCTAGAAATGAAAATGATCTGAAGTGAAATATGATACATGATGATCCATGATATTTAAGCATCAATATGCATATAATAGAGATAAAAATGCATGAATAAAATTGGCAGTCCAACAAATAAAACCCTACAAGATGTCAGGCCTGAATAGAAGAGTGTGATGTAGCCACTCAACTCCATTCAATGCAAAAATGTTCAAGAAAGAATTGCGTAGTATCCCTTTACCACGTTGCCAACATTATAATCATAGCCAAAGTCATCTTTAGTTCTTCCTGTGCTTGTGCCCTTAGATGTTCCATCATACCCAACACCCGAACTCTGACTGTAGCTACCACCACTTGAATTCCCATCATTTTGGCTATAGCCACCACCAGTTCCATACCCATCGTTTTGACTGTATCCACCTCCAGTTCTGTACCCATGATTCTAAATGTATTCACCACCACCATAGCCGCCCCCACTAGAACGAAAACCTCCATTTCTCTCAGTAGCATAGTTAACATGAACAATATGTCCATGGAGATCCTGAGAAGAGATTGACAATGGTGAAAAAATGAATAGTTGTTAAATAACAGAATTGAGAAATTTGATATCAATATTCAAGCCTGACCTGATGATAGAATTCTTCAATTGACGATCTATACTATATAATTTCCAAACAACAAATATGCCAATGTAGAAAAATGAATTCATTTAAAAACAAAGGTTGCATGCCTTTCCATCCATGCCTGTTATGGTAGTTGCGACCTACTCATTAGAAGTGAATCTAACAAAACCAAAGCCTCTTGACCTACCAATCTCCCGGTCGTGAATGATTCTCGCTGCAAAATTGTAACACAATATTTATAAAAAAATAATGTATAGGTACGTTACTCCAATCATTATACCTTACTCAAAATATTTTGTTGCAAAACTTCAATGACTTCACCATATTCAATGAATGACTCCCTAAGAGACTGGTCATCCATCCCATAGGATAAACCTACAAATTAGACCATAGTCAGAAAGTAAGATAAATATACTTCAAAACAATTTCAATATATAAAAACTAAAATATTTCAAAGATGTCACACTTCCTAGAGCATACCTCCAGTAAAAATCCTTGACAAGGACATATATCTCAAAGCATGGTAGATAGATGGTACTGATCTGGCTTCATTAAATCTCAGACGGCCAGAGATACTTTGCCATAAGAGGCTTCCAACCTTGCTTGCAAAGGACATTGTTTTGATATACTACTATACCTAGCAAGCTTTTCTCCCTTGTGCTACACCCACAAACACAATCAAAAGATAATGGAGATCAACACCACTGTCTCCATAGACACAATGATATTTTTTAGTTACAATATCAAAATAAAGGAAACCTAGGAACTTCACTTCTCAAGTGCCTATTATAACAAGACTAATAATTCTTTCAATAACATATAGTAAATATAGTTAACCGAGGGGCATAGGAAACAATTTTGATCCATGATACATCATGATTTAATCCACTAATAAAGATTTCACTCAAAACAATCTTTATTCCCAAATTAAACACTCAAAAACAACCTAAACTCCCCTAGGTGATGTGAAAAACTTGAATTAATTCTTCGGTGGCATCAGACTAAGCTAGTACACAGGACCTTTACACAGCTCCTGAAAAACACAACTTCTCTATTGAGAATTTCTTATTTTCTCAGTGAAGCTTCCTTATTTTCTTAGAACATCCCTACATCTATTAGGATTATGCTATAACAACATGATTTTTTTTGTTGGAAGTGTTTCAAGAAACATGCCTAGAGGAACCACATTGCATAGGATAGGTTTCCATCAGCTTAGGTGCCAGGTTTGAAGGGTATAATTACTCTTCCAAACTTACTAGGGACTTGCATAAAGTCTCAACGAATTAGAGATCAAACAGTTTAGGCGGACAAACCACAGTGAGAATAAAACACTGGTGAATGTCTTAATACACGATTTCAATCACCAGTAAGCCAACACCTTAGCAGTAGAGCACCTCAAATTGACTATTCAAAGTTTGAAATCAGGTTCAACAGTATAAATCTTGCACTCACTAAACAATATACCTAACCTAGTTCTTATCAAAACATTTTTTCCACTTGGAACCATTCATAATAGCCTGGTCTAACCAAATACCGGGGAGCACACAACCACACCTTAGAGCACTTGAGACAAACCCCAAGATAATCCCAGCAATAAACTACAAATAATCCACCAACAACTGACTGGTCATCAACATATGAATCAACCAGATGCTTCTTCAAATCTATTTTTTCAATCTATGAGACTTATATCTTCAAATACAGAGCCATCGCATGAAGAGGAAAACCAATTATGAAAAATGGTGCACCTGCAAACAAAAATTTTGGTCTTTATGTTTATATTACAGTTTTTTTTTTGGCCATTAATGGTAAATGAGTATAGGTTTTGTTGTTTTACTAATTAATTCTTGACATGTTACAATGATGCAAGGCCCAAAATTATATACAAATAGAGTTCATGAGTCATAGCTCTTCATACAACCACATGTGATAATGGACTATAATTATTTACCTATAACTAATCGTTAACCTATTTTAGGCATATTACAAGGACAAACAAACTGTGGCAGGCCACAGTAGAAATAAAACACGAAGAAACCCTGATGTTGCACAAAGAAATGAATGATTAAGTTATGGACATAAGCATTACTAGAAATGAAGCAAATGATTGAAATACACACAAAGCAAATTAGATTAAAACAATGTTTGTATTATTGTGTAAAGGATCTGTGAAAGAGAGTGAAAAATGGAAAAGATGCTCTGCATCAATGCCTATGATACATCATATACATAGAATTGCATATCAATGATAGAATGCCCAATCGGTTTCCAAGGTAGTTCAATTCCATAACTATTGGTGATTGTTAGTCTCTCAATGCACCACAAATCACTATGGGTGCACAAAAACAATTCCTATTCTTGACGCATGTAGATGCTAGGTGTGTCGGTGTCCCATTGAAATGTGTGCACACAAGATGTTGAGGCAGATGTGTGTTGGGCACTAAGGTTTACATGCATATACTATGGAAGTGTGAGCTCATATGCTAGAATGTTGGACACATAATAGACATCTAGTACGCCAAATGGTGCACACAACTGCAAGGTGTTATAGTGGCCTAGGAGGAGGATGGCACAAAGAATAGGTGTTTATTGGTGGGCATGGGCTAAGGACTAGTGCATGTGCTCAAACTAGATATGGTAGAGAAATCAAAGTTAGCATGCTAAAAGAACCCACAAAAATATACGCTCTTTTGGTTTCATCACAAATATGAAGTGATGGTGACTAACAAGTGCAAGTTATCCTTCAATATTGAAAATTATAAAGATGAACTTTTGTGTGACATCATCCTCATGAATGCCTACCATTTGTTGTTGGGAAGACCATGGTAGTATGAAAAATGTGTAGTGCACAAGGAAAATAAAAATACCTACACCATTACCAGAGATGGGTAGACATTCTAGTTGTTATTGATGTAGGATGACAAGCCAAAGACTTGTCACCACTATAAACAAATAAATTTTTTAGAACAATAAACAAAATGAAGGAATGTTAGGTTGTTGTGTTGGAGATAGTTGTAACGCATGATGAGACAACAAAGCAGGGCAAGGGCAAGGAAATTCTGCAAAGGTGCAAAAACTATTGGAAAAGTATAGTTACATAACATGTGATGAAATGCCAAATGGTTTACAACCAAAGAGGAAAATTGCACATTTGACTAACTGAAATCCAGGTGCAACGTCATTGAATAAAGCAATGCATAGGATGAGTCTATTGGAAATCATAGAGTTAAATTGAAAAGATTGTGAGTTTCTATCAAAAGGCTTCATTAGAGAGAGTATGAACTGATGCATGGTATCAACTTTGATAAGTCTAAAGAAGGATGGACATTGGAGGATGTATACAAACTATAGATCATTGAATAAAATTACAAATAGGTATAGATTCCCACTATCAAGGATGGATGATTTGATGGATAGCTTACGTGATACAAGATAATTCACCAAGATAAATTCGAAGAGCCGATAGCACCATATCATGATCTGAAAGGGCAATGAGTGAGACTACATTCAAAACCAAAGACACTGTGTATGAGCTGTTGGCTATGTCATTTACATTGACCAATGCATTGATTCCTTTCATGGGACTAATGATAGAGGTGCCATGATCATAAATTAATAAAATTTGTGGTACTTTATTTGGATTACATTCTAATTTATAGTAGCAGTAAGGAGGAAACTTAGAACATATGAGCATGGTGTTTTAAGCACTAAGAAAGGATCATCAACATGTTAACTTGAAAAAGTGTGAATTCTTTGAGGAATATTTGGTGTACCTTGGTTTTGTGGATTCCAAGGATGGATTGTGCATGGATCTAGATAAGGCAAAGGAAATTTTGGAATGGCCTACACCTCGCACTGTCATAGAGAGAAGTTTTCAAGGAATTGCAAAAGCCTACATGAAATTCTTCACAAGATTCAACGAGATATGGGTGTCCATGATAGAATGGATTGTGATGCAAGCACAATAGATATTGGCATGATGTTGACTTGGGAAGAAAGTTCGATAGCAATCTTCAACGAGAAATTAAAATGAAGCATGACATAAGTATTCTACTTATGATATTGAGTTTTAGGTTATTGAGCATGTCCTAAAGCATTCAAGGCATTTCTTGTTGTCATAGAATTTCATATTGTACACAAACTACCAACAACTAAAGTTTTTCAACATCCATTTGAATATAAATTGGATATTTGAAGTGGGTTGAGTTTCTGCAAAGCTACACATTCATTGTTGAAGCACAAGGCCATGGGTCGGGGATGTGCTAACCAAGAGAATGTTGATGCTCACAATAATAAAGAATGAGACAATGATCTTCGCGTAGATTAAGGACTTGTATAAGCAACAAAAAAGACTTTGGACATGGATGAACACCTGCACAATCACAAAAAAAGGAATAACATACCACCAATTGTTATCAATGAAGGAAGAAGTGCCCAAAGAGGTGTTATCATTACTAGTGAAGAAGTTCTTATACACAACAAAGGAGACAAAATTGTGTTATGAAATTGCACTAAATAAAGTGACAAAGTACAATCAGATAGAAGAGAGCATCAAGGAAGAGATCCCTATAGAAGTGAAGTTGTAAGAGTTTAGTGACATAGAGCATGGTGATTTACTTGATAGATTATCGCCGAAAGGAAGATTGCACATGAGTTTGAGTTGATTATAGGCACAACATTATCAAATCAAGCAACACATAAGTTGTCCAATGGAAAGCGTATAATTGAAAAAACAAGTAGGTGAGTTGTTGTGAAAAGGATTGATCAAGAAGTGTATGAGGTCACGTGTCGTACCATCATTGGTAATTTCAAATAAGGATTGGCAATGGAGGATTTGTATAGACTCCATAATGTGAATAGGATCAAAATCAGGTATAAGGTCCCATTTCCAAGAATGGTCAATTAGATGACAATTTGAGTGGCACCAGATGTTTCACAAAGATGACTTGAAGAATGGATATAAACATATTAGGATCAGAGAAGGCAATGCATGGAAGAATGCATTCAATATAAAATATAATTTGTATAAGTGGTTAGTTATGCCTTTTAGTTTGACCAATATGATAAGAATAATCATGAGATTGATCACAAAGATATTGTGACCATACATTGGTAAGTTTGTAATAATTTTCTTGGATGAAATTTTGATTTATAGCGAGAGCATAAAAATGCTCCTAGAGCATCTGAGGCCACTATTTGAAGTGTTCAAAAAGGACCAATTGCACATCAACTTAAATAAATGTGAATTATTAAAGGAACTAGTGTATATTGGGATCATGGAGTCAAGGACAAATTGTGTATGGATGTCGAGAAAGTGAAGCCACTTTTGGAATGGTGCATGCCTCACAATGTTAAAGAGATCAGATGTTTCCATGGTATTGCAATTTTTTATAGGAAATTCACCAGAGGGTTTAGAAAAGTGTGTGTGCCAATAAAAGAATGTATAAAAGTGTGATGAATCCAATCGAGTGTTTAGCCACAAAAAAGCTATGAGTTGTTGAAGCAGAAGAATACAAAGGAACTTATGATGCCACTCTCTAATTTCAATATTGTTTTTCATGTGGATTGTGATGCGAGTGAAATAAATATTGTCCCACTGTTAAGTCAAGAAGGGAAACCAATAGCATTCTTCAACAAGAAGTTAAATGAACTACGGCACAAGTATTCAACTTATGATCTTGAGCTTTATGCTATGTGCATGTGGTGAAGCATTGGCGGCACTAATTGTTTCCACGAGGGGCTCATACTATACACCAACCATCAAGTGTTGAAGTTATCAATAACCACGAAAAGTTGAATCAAAGGCATGTGAAATGGACTGAATTTCTATAGATTTACATGTTCGTGCTGAAGCACAAGTTCGTGAGGAACAAGGCCATGGAAGTGCCAAGCAGGAGTGTGCTAATGTTGGTGAAATGATGAATGAAACTATTGGCTTCCAACAAATCAAGGACTTGTATGAGTGCAAAGGAGATTTTGGACTAGTTGTAGAGATGTACAGTAGCCCAACAATGCATGATAGAAGTGTCCAGTTGGATTACTCCATCAAGTATAGATATTTGGTCAAGGGGGAGTAATTGTGCATAGTAGAGAGTTAAATATACAAGAGTTTGATCACAGAGTTGCACAATGGAAAATTAGGGCAATTTGGGTGCAATAAAGCATAGAGTTCCTTAGGGGAGAGATATTACTAGCGAAGTATGAAGAAGAAGGTCAGTGAACTTGTGGAGTGGTACAAAATTTATCATATGGCGAAAGGAATGAGTCATAATACAAGATTGTACACACCATTTTTTATGTCAAAGATTCCTTAGGTGGATGTATTGATGGATTTAATTCTTGGACTACCAATAACATGGTGTGGATTTCATGTAGTGTTTGTTGTGATTGACAAGTTTTCTAAGATGGCCCACTTCATGCTCTAAGAAGCCTAATGATGCAACATATGCACGTAGCTATTCTTCAAAGAGGTGGTGTGATTGCATGAATTTCCAAAGATGACCACATCAGAAAAAGGTACCATATTTTTGAGTCATATTTGAAGGACATTGTGGAAGAAGATGGTGACAAAGATAAAGTCCAAATCATCTTACCACCCTAAAATAGATGGATAGGAAAAAGTGGTTAGTTGAAGTATTGGAAATATTTTGAGATACTTAGCTAGAAGATATCCAAAACAATGGTATCAAGGTTTGGCACACATTGAGTTCACATATAATGACATTGTAAATAGGTAAATAGGATTTTTTCCTTTCAAGTATGGGGAATAATTAAAGAGTAGCAAACATGGTTGATTTGCCAACTGGCATGAAGAAAAGTGATGAAGAAAAAGCATTTGTAGAGCAAATGGAATAGATATATGCACAAATCCAACATAAACTAAAGGGGAGGAATACGAAGTACAAGGAGGGAACAATATCATGTAGAAGATTTAAGGCTTTTGCAATGCGTGTTTTGACCTTGTACATCTCACGAAAGAGAACTATCCCAAGGGTGCTTACAACAAGCTAAATGTGAAAAAGATAGTGTCACATGTAGAATTAGGAGGAAGTTTGGAGACAATGTATATGAAGTGGAGTTTCCATAGAAATTCAACATTTCACCTATTTTCAATGTTGTTGAATTGTATGAGTATTTGGAAGGAGACACCATTGTGTGTTGTATAAATACTTATATTTGTATGCATTTGTTTTGGAAAATTATTTAATTGAGTAATGTGTTAAGGTTTCACTCTTGTTTTTTCTACTTCATGCTTATGTTGTAATATGGGCACCATCATGCCAACAATCAACCTCAACTCTCAAATGGTGCAAGCATGCCTGATACTAAAAAAGATGAAAATGAAGCCCATATAACAAACAATTCCAAAGATAGCTTGATTGGACAATGAAACTACATCACATTCTCAGCCTAACATGCAGTGGGTTCTTCTACTTTAGAGAAGAAGTCTTCCAAATGTACAGATGCAATGGAAATGTATAATGTACAACATATGAAGGCATATGAAGTAATTGCTGAATTTACGATAACGAATGGGATTGCATTCAATGTTCCCTATTCTATCTTTTACAAGGCAATATGATGCAAAATCATATAGTTGTTGGGCTTGGCTGTGAAAATCCTAGTTACAACCAAAATAGATCCATCTTAAACCCGAATCTATAAAGCACTAAGAGGGATCAAATATATTAAAGTGTAATTTTTTAATCATTTCATTTAATTCTTTCATATTAAATGATATAAAAAATTATGCCTTAATAAATTTGATCCCTCTCGATTCTTTATAGATCTAGATTTAAGATGAATCTACACTGGTTTAATATATTATATGTTTTCATGTACATATGTACATACATATATATGTTTGTAATATGTAACGGTTCGTGTAATTGTTTTTTTAATTGAGTCAAATTTATTTTTATTATTGTTATATATTTTTTAAATTGAGCTGACTTTATTATTTCTTAATGTTTAATGTAATGTTATCTAATCTAACATAACGCTAATGCAACAAAATCTCCTCCATATTGGGTGGTAGAGCACCTCGCTTCTCTCGGTTCAATAAGTTAAGAACAATATTATACGATAAAAGATGTGAGGGTTATAGGAGCCCTTTAACAAACTTAGGTTGGGATAGGTTGTTCAATCATCATGGATGATTAGACAAATATTAGATAGAGACCCTTACAAACTTGACTTAGGATAGGTGGTTCAATTATCATGGATGGTTAGATAGATCTCAGACAAAGACTGTTGGTAAGAATCATTTTAAGCTCCTTGGAATGGTCTTAAATTTTAAGAGCAATTGATTGTATTGGAAAGTTGAAGGTCTCATATTTCCAATATGAATATTGAAGAATGCAATCTAAAAGGTTGGTTCTTCTAATGAAAAAATGGTTACCACAACTACAACACCAATTTGTACATAAAATCAAGTTAATGATTCAAAATAGGTATAGGTATATATTTGGACTCATTGTGTGTAGTGTGCACACATTGGATAACTAATAGACTCAGAGTCATTGGTTAAATGATCACTTGTATAATTACAAGTGGAAGATAAACAAATGTTCATTTATATCCATCGTGCCTTTTTCGCTAATTATAGGATGCATGTTAAGGAGTTCTTGAATATACCCCATGCAATATATGCCACCTTCTTCACTCTTATTGGGCATACTATTGATGTGCACGAGGCCTTATAGTGTATTATGTTTAAAAATTTGGTTCAGAACTTTAGATTACTTTGTAATTTCTTTTTGATTTGGAGGAGACCAAAATAAAATAGGGAAAGAAAGTGAATAACTTATTTTGAATGACGATTGGTGAAATGATTTCAAATACATTATCCAACTCAAAAATCCAATGGTGGAGGCAATAAGGCATGCATGGTTCAAATTCCTCGATCTTGGGGAGATATTTGGACAATTGATAGCATGATTGGAAAAATAAAATACATCATTTGTTAGGGAGATCCCTCTTTCAAGTTTTTTTATGTAACTCCAAGAGTTGATAGAGAATAGGTGGAAAAAAATGACCACCCCACTTCATATGGTTGATTAAGCACTCAATACTAGGTGGCATTTGGAGAGGGAAAGAACAATTGCACCAATAGATGACCCCGATGTGAAAGATGAATATTGTGAAGCCATATTGAAGAATTACAATGAATATGTACTAAGAATGATTTTTGGCAATTTTTTGATTTTTCCAAACTACCTAGCTCCACTTGCAGATGCCATTCTTTGGGAGGAAAATGGTAGAAATCAAAAGATTGGGCAGATGGTTCTTATTCTTTGGGAGGGGGAATGCTTTAGGAAATATTCTCCCATCTGACTGGGGAACAAAGAAAATACTTCATGCAGCTTAGATGTCAGGTCTGCAGGGTAACTCTTTTCACCATAGTAACACAGAACTTGCACCTGACCTTCTTCCTTTAAGTCTCATGCCATGGGGGTGGAGTAAACCTATGCTGATGAAAATTTGTTGTGGTTCTCCCTTCTCATAGCCACTTATGTCCCACCTACATACTTTGAAAAATATAGTCTCCCCTTATCAAAACCATCTTTAAATTTCGTGTTTCTACCATTTTGCTCCCTTATTCCATCTTGCTCCTGTTTGAGATTATTTCAAGCAAGAGAAGCCTTAGAGGAATTGTGAGAATGCCTCTGGCTTGAAGAAGGCAAATGGATTGTGACTGATCCAGATTATTTTCGGCATGCAATGCGAGCGGAGATATAATAAATAAATGAACAGAGATATCAAATATATTCAATAATATAACATGAATGTATCATAGATGCAACCATAAACACATATATACAATAATACACAATTTCTATTAATGAAATAAATGTACAGAGACTGCAAAAATACAGAGTGAAAGACTCGCTAGAATGGTGGCAGCTTATCTCTGAGAAGAGATGTGATGGCTACTCGCATTCGAAAGAATATGATTAAAATGAGGCTATGAAGGCCTTTTTACAATAAACAGGAATGCCAAAAGTCCTAGACATCCAAAAACCTAACCCTAGGAGATGAAGCGCCAAAATTCATGTGGGCCCCGTTTGGGTAAGTGAGTACATCAACTTCCCGGGGTCGTAACTTTTGCATACTATCACTGTTTTAGGCATGTGATAGCTCGTTGGAAAGGTATTGTTGACGAGATTCATTTTGGGGGATCAATCATTCCTTTGGTTTTCATTGAGAACCTCGATCTTGAAAAACCTTCATTTGGGCCCTCAAAATGGCCCCGGAAGTTAAAAACTGCTAAAAATAGTAAATTGCCAAAATTGTCAGAAAACTGTCTTGAGCCAGTTGGAAAAGGTGGGTGGCCACTGATATCCATATAGATCAATGCTCCCTCATTAGGAAGTAATGGTATCCATTGTGTTGAGGTCCCGGGGGAGAGGGAAAAGCGTTTGTTGAATCTGCATCTTGGTGAGTTGCTTGCCTTGCTGGAGATGTCGCATTGCTCAGTTTGTGGAAGTTTGTCACGAACCTGTTGAAGTCGAGGCCATTCAACAAGTCAGGCTACATGAGAGGACAATGTGTAGAAGGAATATTTGCGCTTTGCTGCAACCTTGTCGACTTGCTTTTGTTTGATAGAAGGTGCTTTGGGCAAGGTTGTAGTGGTTGCAGTGTCCTTTTGTTCTCCTTTTGAACAGATTGTGAAGAAGATAAATTTTGCAGTATGAGATACTACCTTGTGGGACTTTTTAGGTGGAACAATAGTT